>JAJLUL010000172.1:26824-44040 GCA_030564325.1 Blastobotrys capitulatus | reverse complement strand
ATATACTTTTTTTTTTTTTTGTCTTTACACCAATAAAAACAATAAACAATGCACACATCGCCAAATCCTGATGGGTCAATCTCATCAATGGCAACTTCATCATTTGGGAAACAAACCACAACAACTGAATATTCAAAAGAGTCAAATATAAAATTAAGAAAACAGATAATTAATGATACCAATAAAATTAATAATATAATTAATAATAATAATAATAATAATCATAATAATAAAAAATATAGAATAAAAAAAAAGAAAAATAACAATACATTTAAAAATTATTTAAATGAACGACAACAAAAATTTTCATTACAATTTTTGGCAATTTTATCTATATGTCATTTATTTCCAACATTACAACCTTATACAACAAAGTTTTTTCATTTACAAGAAATTGATAATAATGGATTAGCAACAATTAGTATTGATGATTTATATTTTGTATTATTTTGGATTATTAATTTAACATTTATTAGAAGTGCATTAATGGATTATGTTTTTTTCCCATTAGGTCAATTAATTAATATTAAAACAAAAAAAGATTTGATAAGATTTGCTGAACAAGGTTGGAGTTTAGTTTATTATATTACAGCATTTATTTGGGGGATTTCATTATTAATTAAAACTGATTATTTATATAATCTTAATAATGTTTGGATTAATTGGCCTCATCATCGATTTGATCCTGGTTTAAAAGCTTATTATTTAGTTCAATTAAGTTGTTGGTTATGTCAATGTTATGTTTTAAATATTGAAGATAGAAGAAAAGATCATTGGCAAATGTTTACTCATCATATTGTTACATGTATTTTAGTTACAGGAAGTTATTATTATTATTATATGAGAGTTGGACATTTAATTTTATTATTAATGGATAATGTTGATATTTGGTTATCAAGTGCAAAAATGTTAAAATATTTAGGTTTTACAACAAGTTGTGATTTTATGTTTGGATTCTTTTTAATTAATTGGGTTATTTGTCGTCATGTTTTTTATAATTATATTACATATTCAGCATGGAAAAATGCACCAAATTTGATACCATTTAAATGTTATTATGATCCAGTTACTCAAGAAAAACTTCGATGTTTTAGTCCATTTATACAAAAAACTTTTGTTTGTTTATTAGCTGCTTTACAAGTTATTTTTTTAATTTGGTTATATATGATTGTTAGAGTAGTTTTAAAAATTTTAAAAGGTGGTGATGCTGAAGATATTAGATCTGATAGTGAACAAGGAGATGATGAGGATGAAGAAGAGGATGATGATGATGAAGATAATGATTACGAATAATTTATTAATTTTTTTTATTTAATTTTTTTTTTATTTTTTTTTTCTCTAATTACCTTGTAGTTGAACATAATTACTTGGACAAATACCAATTTCACCATTTGCACGGCGGGCCTGCCACCATTTACCATTAATATCTGCAACTTCTAATACTTCACCTTTTTCAAATGATAATTCATTAGCATCATCTGGATTTGCTTCATATGAATACATTGCTGTTGCAGTAAATGGATATTCTTGTGGTACTGATAAAACTTCTGTATTCGTTGATTGTACACCTGAATGTGCATCATCATTAATCATTAAATTATTTCCTAATGAATTTTCAAATCCTCCCAATTGATCACTTGTAAACATTTGATGATTATTTGAATTATTATCATTATTTGTCATTGGTCGATTTGATAATGAACTATTATTTGCTGGATTTCTATAATTCATTCCAATTGAATCATCCATTTGTGATGGTGGTGGTCTAACACCAGCTGCAAAAGGATTTGATCTACGATTTAATGATTCTCCTCTTGATAATCCTCCACCTACACCACTATTTGGATAATCATGATAACTAACTCCACTTGCATGACCTCCATGAATTGCAAAACTATCAACAAATGAATGTAATCTTGCATCTTCTGTTGTACCAAAATAAAATATCCATAAAATATTAATAATTGATAATAAAATATGTCCAGCTGCTACTGCTCCACTTGCTGGTGTACCTTTCCAAACAAAATTATTTGTTGAATTTGTTGTATAAATTGTTGCTGTTGATAAAAATGAACATAATGCAACTCTATATGGATAAACTTTTGATGTTCCAACAACATAAATAACTCCTAATATAACTAAAAATTCAAATACAATCCCCCACCATGTTAATGTTGGAAATTTCCCTGCAACATCTACTGCAATAGATCCACCTAATGCAATTATCCATCCAATTACTGCTATAGAAATTGTTGATAATGCAAATGGATCTCCAATAATATATGAAAATTGAAATGACGTTCTACGTCTTGTTTGACTTCTGGAATACATATCCATTTAGTTGTGTTATAGAAATATGTGTGTTGTAAAAAGTTGTAAATAAAATGCCCGAATAATTATTGTATCAAACAATGTTGTTATAATTCGGTTTGTATTGAAAGAATTGAAATGCGTTTTTATAATAAATATTGTTGTTTTATATATGAACAAATAATCCAAAAAGAAAGTGTAATAAATAATAAAGTCCGTCTATTCCTTCGTTTTTGTTAATTCTCGTGTTCTTGTGATATTTTTTTTGGAACTAATGAGTATTTATTGAATAAAAAAAAAAAAAAATCTAGGGGCGTTTAGAATTGATTAAGTACTGGAAATTCTTTTTTTTCTTATAAAGTCGGGGGGTCGTTAGAAAATATAATAAATAAGTTAGTCGTTTTATTTCGTAAACTCTTTCAGTCGAATAATATTCGATGTTTGTAATATTGTTATTGTTCGTGAATTGGACGTTATGATATCAAAAAAATTGTAATAAAAAAAAATAAAAAAAAATTAATTAATGTCAAGAAGGGAAAAAAAGTTGGTGGAAAAAAAAAAAAAAAAAGGTTTTAGAAAGTACAATAAGTAATATGTTGGTGTTTTTTTTTTTTTTTTTTTTTTTTTTTTTTTTTTACTGGTATGCCGGTTTAAAGTTTCACAATTCTCTTTTTAAACCAGACAAAAAAAGTTTATATATAATAATTCAAATTCCCCCCGTTTGAAATTTATAATAAAAAGAGTTTTAGTTATAAAAAAAAACTTTGATTCTATAATTAATCTTTTTTCAAATTTTCTATCTTGATATGTTTACTGCTAATAATTGTATTATAGACTAATGAAGTATACTAGACTTTTTCTACAACTACTGTAAAGAGACTAAATGTTGAGAGTACTTTTATACTGGTAACTGTTTAAGCACTACTAACGACTGTTTTCGAAAATTTTCACACTTGTGAAACTTTAAAAAAAAAAAAAAATCCAAAAAAAGAAATATAATACTGCGCTGAAAGCTTCGTAGAATCAAAAAAAAAACCCATCGGCCATCGGAACTCACCCACCTTTAGACCTGCTTGAGATATCCTTAAGCGCAGGGCCCCGCGCGCCACCCCCCTTTTTTTTTTAAATAGATATTTTATTTCTCTCACAGTGGGAATAATTTCTTAGGAATGCTTGAACCAGATCTTGCGGTACGGTATGCTAGCTAGCTATGCGCTATGCTACCCAGCCATTTTTTTCTCTTGAATAATAATAAGCCTTGATTACCATTTAGATCTTCCTAAGCCATAAATCTAAAACAATTTATAAATTGGGTGAAAAAATAGAAAAAGTGCTGGGTATTCTTTTTTGAGATACATTCTATTTGTTACAAATATTAAGAAATGGTGGATATCAATGGACAATAAATATTTATTAATATCATATACAACAATAATAATATTGTTGTGTAAACAATGATTATTGTTCGAAATTGGTAATATATGGATCTAAAAACTAGTAAACAAATAATCACAGCCCAAGAGAAGAAAAAATGGCTCGTGTGAAACAAAACCTTCTAAACATCAAGAAAAGTCGTTGTCTAACAAAAAAAAGTTGTTTACAATTATTACCTGAGTGTAAATTTAATGAAGTGTTGGGTTGGTTTATTAGATATGGGTAATAGTCAATATCCGGATAAGAAACGGATAAGTATTGATATTTAAAATTTTAGAAAAATTTGACACATATCATTTGCAATGATGTTAGAATAAAGTCGTGCTCATGAATTAATGGTCACACACACACACGCAACGTTTTAACAAGAATTATGATTCTTATCTTAGATATATCGTGATGCAGTGCATAAAATTCAAACTATGTGACACACAAACCATCGTTGACAAAAAAAAAACAAAAAAATAAGAATTTCAAGCATCTGATTTAAAGTTTTCTAAGTTTGCTTTTCCAGCACAATTGTTTTGTAATTTTTCTGGTTACATTTTAAAAAATTAGGATAAAAGAATCCTCTACCAGTAGATGAATGAACTATGAACCCAGTAACTCGGTAGTGAGGAAACAATACCTATAACCAAACAGTAGTTTCAATACAATAACATAAGGGTTTAGACAGTTTTTTATGATGAAGGAATAAAATATCGCTAATATTAGTTGTAAATAATGTTCAGTATCAACGGTTAACTATATTTTAAAGCGCTATTCAAACTCTATCCGCCAGAATTGTTAGAAATGATTATAAGAAAGATAAAAGAAAGACTCCACTTTATTTGTTTTTATCTCTGATCTGTTTTCTTTAATAAACGCATGTATGGTTTGAAATTTGTTAATTTATTACTAACGTTTAAACTGGAGTATATATAAAGTAGCTAGATATCTGAACAAAGTTATAGTTCAATAAATGTTAATTGGTTAATATATAAGTATTGTTTCAGATTTTGACCAATATAAAAAAAACTTTCTTTATTACACGTATACTATCAATGGTAAACTACTGTATAAGGCAATTAAAAATTAGTGTATATTATGTCTCATTAATATACCCTACAATTTAAAAGATTAATTTTTTTTTTTAATTTCCCAACGTTGAAATGTACAATTGTACTTAGATCGTAGTCTAAAGCTAACTTTTGTAATTGTACATCGATCTTATGCATGCACAAATTTCGAAATGTAGTAACTCAGTGTACCAAGTATAGACAAAAAGGAAACAGAACAAATTGAACATAAAAATACTTTCTATTAAAAATGTTTATATAAATATAGTAACAGTTCAAAAAAAAAAAAATCATAAATACTCATGTCATGGTCGTTAAGAAAATAAAAAATAATAAGTCTATAATAAGAAAAAAAAAAACTTCTTCTCCCCCTTTTTCATAGAATGCAAAAAATATAGTAGTCAATACCTTAAAATAACATATAAATATTAATACCAAAACAAACAACAGCAACACAAATACCCCAAATTGTTAAACAAATAGCAGCATATCTAATAAATAAATCTTTATTTGATAATCCACCCATTGTAGCTTTAGCTCGTTTACCTAATAAAGTATAAACAAAAAATCCTGGTAAAATAAATGAAATTGATGTTGAACCAGTAGCACCAACAAATGCTAACATTAATTCTAATGAAGAAACACTTAATGCAACAAACAAAGATAAAACTAAAATAACTGAAGTTAAAATAACAAAAGTTGTACCTTCTAATGGTACACTAACCATAGCAGTTGGTCTAGCAGCTTCTTCATCACTACTATTAATTGAATCTTCTTCACCAGCAACTGCAGTAAATTGATGTCTTGATAAACTTTGTTTAATTGAATGAATAACATGATTAGCACTAAATCGACATGGATGACATTGTAATGGATATGAAAAAATAACTAATACAACAATTGCAATTCTACCAATTGTTGAAAAAATATTATAAGGATACATTGAAATAATATTACCACCAACATTATCACCAAAAGATAAATAACCACATAATCCAACAATCCAATACATAATTGCTGATGAACCAATTGATTGAAAAATAATTTTTTTTAATTTTTTTTCACTATAAGAATCTAATTCATTCAAAACTGAAAACATATTTTGATGACATGTAAATGCAAAAATAATAATTGGTAATGTACTTAACATTGAAGTTGCACCATCTGGTTTAAAAACTTTAACTGGACCTTTTTGAGAACTTGTATCACCCAAAATAAAATGAATAACAACAATTAAAATTAAATAACCAACTGATGCTAAAGCAACAAATGATGTATATTTTAATGAATCTAATTTTCTTAAAAATGATAATGGACCAACAATTGCAAAACTTGCACAAACCCAAAAATTTCTTTCCATTAAAACAGGATTTTCAAATCCAATAGATTGAATAATTTGTGGCATTAAATCACCAATAATAATAATATATGATACAGCTACTCCAAAACATTTAATACTAATTGCAACATCAAATAAAACTGCTAATGATGGATATGTTTTTTTAGCAACTGCAAAAAATGATGCATGACCTTTTGGTACAAATTCTGATGCTAATCCTTGTAAATATAATCCAAATCCTGCAGTAATACCAGCAACTGCAATAATTAATGTTCCAATAATCATCCCATTAGCTTTATATGCATATGGCATTGCTAAAATACCAGCGCCTGTTCATAAAAAGTTAGCTTAATTCTTTTATAATATTTATTTTACTTACCAACAATAGTATTTAATAAATTCACAGTCGATGAAGTTACTGATGCTCCTTTGTGTGGGTTTTGATGGTCGTTGTCTGTCATACTGCTTGTATCATCGAGGTCGGAAACTGTACCGTAATTTTGTATTGTCATTTTGTTAAAATTTTTTTGCTGTTAAATATCTAAAAAAAAAAAAAAAAATTATATTGTGGCTTTGAACAGATCTCGATTTTTAATTTTTTAACCCTGCTTGAGTGAATACCTTTTAAGAATATATATGCTGTGGTTACCCTCCGTTGTAGTGGTAGTTAGTTAGTGAAAAGAAGGTTTTTATAAAAGAGAGCTGAGTAAAAAAAAAATTGAAAAGATGGAAATGGGTATCTAATTTAAACCTTTTTCTTGGTAATATTGAATTTTATACCTCAAAAGTTTGTTCTGTTGATAGGATTTTGAGGATTTTTTTGATAAATATTTAAAAAATGATGAATTGATTTATCAAAAAAAGTTATTATTAGTTTGGTTGAATGAAGGTTTTTAAGTCTATAAAGAAAAGTTTAAAATTTTTTGAAATCAAAAAAATATAAAAGTAGTAAAAGTCTAGAAAAAAAAAAAAAAAAAAAAAATTAGCGAATGATTAGGATTATATATAATTTTAAGTAAATAGCTTAGACAGATTGAGATTCAAGATAACGAACGGGCTTGTTTCTGTATTATAAGCTGAAATTTTATAGCTTTCTATTACCATTTCGAGTCATTTGAATTGATCTTTTTTATTATCAAAAGTATACTACAGAATTATATGCTTTGTCAGCTCAACTAGTTTAGTGTAGCTGAGCGCTTTTCAAGGATTTTTCGGAGAGCGAGCGAGGCGAGCGCAGCTCATTCTGTTAATTATAAGCTTGCAAATACATGTGATATCCTGCGCTTTGTACTTTCTTGTTATCTTTTTTTCTTTTTTTTTTTTTGATCAGTCAGAAATAATTATATAGCAGGTAACGGCTAAGCTGACCTAAGTTCTCAGCAGCGCTTGGAAAATACCTTAGTCTATAGTAAGTGAATAGTAGCCCGTTAATTTAAAGCCTTCGCGAGGCCACCGGTCCCCGACCCGGTCGGTCAGGAATATAAATTAAAAATAATTACAGCGTATTCTTCACTTGTTCAGTAAAATACAGCGAGAAAATCCCACGCAAGCCACTTTTTATAAAAGCTTGAATTTGGTACATCGGCTCGCCCGTTCTAATATCAGTCAAATGAGCATTAATCTATTAGTACCAGTCCCAATTTATCACTACTTGAAGGGCACTCGCCGATAGCCGTATTATTTTGTTATTTTGTTATTGGTTGATGATAATGAAATGTATACAGATTAATTCAAATAATTTTCAATCTATTTTTTCTATTAAGGATCAATTGCGATTGGAATTGAAATAATTAGGTTATATTATTAATCTATTTTTTTTTCTTTTAATTTTTACAATTGTTATAGTTAGTTGGGTGTTGATGTTAATATGCTATTACTAAGATATTTTAATAAGTCATTGACCACCTGGTTGACCCACAAGATATAGAGTATCTGATAATAACAGGTATCAGTCCATCAAGCATTATTAAAGTTGAAAGCCAGCTGTCAAAGAGCTGTTTAGCTAAATCTGGGGAATTTCTCTTTGACTTGGGCCCCCCTGCAGTCAGTCTAGCAGGCCTTGGTTTCAAGTTTTTTTTTGGGGGTTCAGGGTAATAAATAGTGTATACTAAGCATATCGATATATCTATCCTATCTCCTGCGTGACCTCGTGCAATTAATATTTAAATTTGGAAGGGTACATTACCATCTTTTGATAATATTTATAATAATTGCTACAGGTCTATTATATTTATAATAATTAGTCAATTATTGGCTTGTATTGTACCAATATATTTTGATTCCTCCCAATAGTTTTATTTTTTATGTATTTTGGTCTATGATATATCCTTTATCCCTTTAAGTTTCTTTTGACTATTGTATTATTAGATGAATGATAACGGTGTTGGGCTGTGGTATTTTTAGATTACAGTAACACTTAGCTTAAATGATCGACAAAAAAATTTATTGTAAACATCTGAGTAGATCTCGATCATTTTTTATTTTTTTGTTTTTTTTCTTGGGGGTTATTATTGATATGAATATACCAGGTATTGTGGCATACTCTAATAAGCTACAACTACAGCCATATCTGATATCCAAGATTGCGAGCGAGTCTCGTATTGTTTGAAAATAAAGTGTGACTTTTAGTGACTACCTGTGCAGGTATTTGTTTTTTTTATATCATGATGTATCAAATCCGAATATCCGGGGTACCTGGTATACTATAGATTGTTATTATTTACTACTCCTGAAAGTAATACAATACGTTATATCAAAAAATAGCCTGATATAAATTGGTTAATACATTGTAATACAGATTATAAAATACTGTGTACAACGTATTTTACCTTTAAATTCGAGATCTATGGTTTTAAGATGCCGATAGCTTAGAGTATATAAAGTGTACAAGTACCTGGTATATATTAGTTTAACAATTGCATGCTTGCAAATTAAGTCGAAGCAGGTTAAATTTTTGAAGCTGAATATTCACGAACCCGAAGCATACCTGGTATTACGTACGTGTATGGATAAAATAAAGATTTATAGATCGATAAGACATTTTTTGTTTTTAATCTATAAAGCAGGTTATAATTAATTAACTAAGTGTGCACTATTTATTGTGTACATTTCATGGGTTACTATATAGATAAGATCTTATATATGAAACATCCTTATCTCACCCCATATCTAAAGTATTAGCAGCACGTACGTAAACAAAGTTAATCTGGCATTTCAAATATTGCTCGAGGGATTGTTATATCATACCAGCTACAGTATTATAATATGTCCAGTTTCAAACCATTGTAATGGATTGCATTATCAACACAAGATTTATATATGATCTACTATGCATTGTCACAATTGTTAACGTCACTTCATCACTGAGTTTTTGAAGTAAATATATATATTTACACAGCGTGATGTCTATCCTAGACTCGATCGTTGCTAATATATAGGAACTTTACCTGATCCTTGGAAATTGTTTATATACAAGGCTAAATGGCGTTGAAAAAAAGGCACACGAGGTCAACAATATATATTTTTGACGTATATATATTATGGTCACTAGCTTCGAGAATGTAGCCACTTAAGTTTTATATTGTTATATTAATTATATATACACATAATTGATATATCATATAGACTTGGGGTTTAAGTTACCCCTGATATATAGCTATCAACAATTTAGATAACCTGTTTAGACCATTGTATTAATGAAATCGAATCAATAGGTCTCTATACAATGTATATGAAGCTATGGTTATTATATAATATTATAATATGTAGACGACCGAATATCTGTGGTAGTAGTGCACATGGATATATATAGCATGATTTAAATTAATTCGAGTATGTACTTGTAATGTATAGCAAGCATTTGTAACTATATTTACAGTATAAGTACAAGTACAAGTTTTATATGTACAATTGTACATAAGGATCGAGTTCTATCTTAAAACATCTTCCCCAGATTTAAAAGATATCTATCAGTCATGATACCTGCAATATACAACATATACCGTGTATATCTATAGGTAGGGTATGTTTGATAACGGCTATTATTTTAACCCTACAAGATATATAAATACCCATGATTTCTTTAAAAAAAAAACAAAAAGGAAATTAAAGTTAGTATAAACAAATGAATATCATGTCTTAAAATATATATGATCAGATTAAAAGTAATCGGTGGCCATGATCATGGCCATTTAATATTAGGGGAAGAAAAAAAAAAAACAATTAATGGCCATGATCATTAAATCTAAAATTAATTTTTAATAATTTAAATACGTACAATTGTACCGTTATTTTTTAGTATACAATACATAATACTTACCGTAAGTATCTTTCCATGTTTGCGATCGAGTGACCTTAAGGTCACATGCGCGCATGTAAACAATTTTTACTCGATTGAGTGTTTATACAATGTAATTATTATATATGCTACTTTTGTAGATGTGACTCGAATAAGCCATGGTCAGCAGCGCTTGTCAAAATACACGTATTTTATATATATTATTGAATGTATATACCGCGTGTTTCATATACAATAGGACCAGTTGGCTACAGTAGTTATATGATACATACCATTGTATGCATACAAGTTGTACGTGTTTATTGAGATTAATGCTGTTTATATCCTACCAACTCAACTTATAATTACAATATATATACCAACTTGATGTGTTTGATAATTATTTTAACCAGTCATTAGCCAATTGGCCAATGAAGCGAAGTGATCACTAATATAATATTATATATTAATATAGACGCGCTACGTATACGATAGATCCGTTAATTTAAACTCACTTAATATATATACACTGTATACACACTGTACCCGTATTAAGCATAACTTATATATGTAAAACTGCACTGTTAAGAAAGCATGGTATGGGCCAGGTGCAGTAATAGTTGATATTTTTATAATACATCTATCTTCAAGGAACATTTCACATATGATAATATTGGTTTAATATATTTGAAAAAGAAAAAACATTCATTTTACAAAAATAATTAAAAAATATATACATATTGTCCTAGGCTAGCTAAGTATATTATGTTGGAACGTCCTTACTCATCAAATCCACCCAAATCTGCATTTACCAAATCAGTTTCTTTTGGACATTCTCCTTCATTTGGTAACAATTTAAATTCTTTAGAGAATTCATCATATGTATTACAGATATTTCTACATTGTTTTTTAAATTTTGCCAATGGTTCACACATACATATTTTAATCTTAACACTGTCTTTTTCATTTAAACATTCACCATATTTAAGTTGAAGAAGAAAACATTCTTCAAAACATTCACTAGCAATTGCAGAAGTTGATAATAATGTAAGAGCAAAAATATTTTTTAATAAAACCATTACTATCAATTAATTTTTTATTGTGGTATATCAACTATAAATTTAGGCGAACTGTGCCCTTTATATGCTTTATATATGTTATTGTGACAAATTGTGCACAAACTGTAATAATTATCAACTTAGACTTAGATTATAATCTGTTGACAGGCACAGTGTGTAACTTATACCTGGTACTCGGTATACTATAGGGAATTTTAGAATGTTACTGTAGATAGATCCATTACAGAATCGATCGATCGAAGGAATTGAATGTAGCCGCTTAAATATATACATGTATCAATATTATGGATGACACAATATTACCTCCAGGTATATTTATTTATTTAGATACATGTGTATTAAATTAATTTAAGGAACATTTTTACCCTACTGCTGCTCGAGGAAAATACATATTGCAGTGGGTTTTCAGACCACAACTTAGTATATGCAAATGATATGTTAATCGATAAACAATTTGTTATTAATATCATATGTTGAATTTTCACCATTGAGATATAACGTATACATATAAGTTGGTATTATAGGTTTATAGTTGATACAATTGATATTATATATGAATATTATGCTCTAAATTCTTGGTTATCGATTATATTATCATGATATTAACTATATAATATATTTTCTATCATGACAATTCATTTAAATTTAAGGCAATACATATATTAAGCTAGTCGTGTATATGTCATATAGTATTTAGATATATTTTTCCTGGTGTGGATGACGCATTGTGGAACATTTCATATACAGTATCTAATATTTAGATCATGAAGAGATTATAGATTATGATGATTTTAAAGATTATACTAATAATGAATAATATATCCAATAATGAGTAGATAGTTTCGAAGAAAAAGATGAATGACATGAATCAGCATGTTTAAAAATCTTTTTAAAATAAATAATTACAAACAATATTTTTAGTTATTTAAAATTTAAAGTATTAAAACTTCATTACTTTATAATCCATAAAACTCAATTAAATAATAGGCTCTTCTTTTTTTAAATTTAAAGCTTTTTAGAAGTGTGTTGCCTAATATTTACTGGTCTTTGAAAATTTAACTTAAAATTTTCCTGGAAATATTAAATACATGCTGCAATGCATGATGTAACATTAGATTATTGACCTATTATAAGCTTTTATCCACAAATTAGGATGATATATACAGTACACCCTGATGATGGCATATATAGGTACCGACGTAGTGTCATGATATCCATGGATTGGTACGCAATCACTAGGCTAGTTAACTATATTTTCTTTATAAATTGCAATGATACGTACAATAATATATATATATATATATGTAGTGAACACATATGTAGTAAATCGATTAATATTATATATATATCTATATACTTAATTATTACATGTATTACAATTGTGATACATCAATTATAATATACTGTACATATTCGATTGAAGCCCATTGCAAAGGATAAATTAAACTTATATTTATATTTGTTAAGCAAATCAATTAGAACTTTGAATTAATAAATTTCTACTTTATATATATACTATATGTGTGAAAATGCATGGCCAGCCTGGATTATACATGTTTAGTCTCCATTATAATTAGCATATGTGCAAGTAAAGTAGTCTATTCTCAGACATGGCTAGCTAACTCTACTGTAATTACATGTAATTGCTAGCCTAGCCTTCCCCACATTTTCTTAGAAAACAATTGATTCAAATATCGCTTAAATTATCCTAGACCAGCTGTTTAAATTAATTAAAGTTAAACGTTAATTATAAAGGCGCTGTTACCCGATGCTCTTCTATGCAACTGCACACACCATTAGATCTCTTTTACCTATAGTTATAGTGATGGCCAGCCTTACTATGTTATAGTATACTATTATAAACATTTCAGTGATACAGTGTTGATTAATTAATCATAATATTTATATCAATTAAGAGGACTTGGTTTTTACTCCATGGTCCACTAATAGTAATAATAAGAAGTAGCAACTAGTGAGCTCTGAAATTTTGAACATGTGCACCACGTGTACAGCATTTAAATTTGCATAGACCACTACTCTATCTGATGAATATTTTTTTTTCATGAATACATTTGCATTATCCAATATATAATAATTTAAAGTCAATTTAATTATTATTCATGTAAAAACAAGTAGTCTGCTATCAGATTGTTCAAAAGTTGCCCGTTGACGGGCGGTTTGCTAAAAGTTATAACAATATCGATATAAATTATTAATTAAATTAAGTTACTAAGATTGGTAATTTGATCCAATGCTTACAGTTACAGTAACCTGTCTGTATCTGCCCGGGTATATCTGAATCATTGCTGATTTTAAAAATTACAATCATTAATTTATTTAAAATTAGATTACAGACTATTTTAACGGCCAGTGGATTTTATCCACAATGGTGCCGTTCATTCATTGTTTATGCAGTAGTTTAATGTGTTTAAACATCATGATTTCGATGCATCGGAGGCTATTTCTATTGAAGCTTAATTGTTTTTTTAGAAAAGATACCAAGGTACTCTGATCAGTTCGAGTCTATCTTGCCATTTTATAAGTTTGGTATTACTTGCTCAGGTAAAAAAAAAAAATGTGGCTGGTTAAATTTTTTTATAATAAAATATTTTATTGGTGTCCATAACAACATGAGTTTTCATACTAACACGCCTAGAGTTAGCTTATAAGCCGGCCTAGGCTAAATTTGCAATGCACATACTGACACTTTTAAGGTAACTTACAGTACAGTTAATCAAAAACCATTCAATCGAGTCTGGATATTATAATATAGTTCTATAATATTGAAGAGGACTAATTACTAAGATAGCTGGTACAAATTTTGATAATATTTTCAATTGTAGTATCTTTACTTTAAAGCTCAAATAGCCTAGGCCTATAGGTTACTATCGAAATGTTGCAAAAATTTAAAGAAATAGTTTTGAGCTCAGTTCTGCAGACATGTTGGAAAAATTCACACTAGTTAGCCTAGGTTTGAAAAGATATTTTGATCACAAAAGCACTAGTTGGAAGTTCAAAACTTCGATATAAATACAGTATGTTGGATAATTGAGCTCATACAGCTAAAATATTGAAGGAGACTTATAACGACGATAACTTACTCAAAAGTGTTGTTTGTACCTTAGTGTACTTAAATTTATTTAGCAAAACAACTGCATTCACAAGAAAGCTTTTCTAAAACCAGCTTAAACAAATCTAAGACAGTTTACTTAGAAAATGCGGCTTTATCGTCATCAATAACACCGCGCTCACCTCCTTTAACGCAAAAATTTTTCCACTGATAAATAATTTTTTTTTATCATCACGATTCTGATCAAAAGCAGTTTACTCTTAGACGAACCAAAAAAAATGTCAGATTCAAATACTACATCAGAACCACCAGCTAAACGACAAAAAGTTGAAGAATCTGAAGATCAACAACAACCTCAAGAAGTTGAAAAAATTGAACAATCTTCAGAACAAGTCAACGAAAAAACTGAACAACCAAAACAACAAGGAATTCAAGAACCAGATGTTGGAATTACGGAATATTTATCACCAGATATTGAAGGTTTTACAGGTATTTTAAAACAAAGATATACTGATTTTTTAGTTAATGAAATTAATTTAGATAATGAAGTTTTACATTTAGTTGATTTAGGATTAAAAGAAAAAAATCAACCACCACCAAAAGAAGAAAAAACTGATGAAGAAAAAAAAATTGAAGAAGAAAAGAAAGCCGAAAAAAAACGAATTGAATTATCAGAAGAACATAAGTCTAAACTTATTGAAATAATTGGTGAAGATACATTAAATAAAATGTTGGAATTATTTAATACAGGTACTAAAATGGAAACTGAACAAAGTTTTGATGATAAAGATGAAAGAACTAAATTACATCAATTAATTAGAGAAGCATTTAATTCAAGATTAGAAACAAAGACAACTGAAGATAATCGTTTTATTATATTATTAAATACTAAATCAAATAATAGAAGAAAACAATTTGATAAAAAATATTTAGGTGATACAAAACCTTTTGTTAAATTTATTATTTATAAAGAAAATAAAGAAACTATGGATGTTGCAAATTTTATTTCAAAATTATTAAGAATTCCACCAAAATCTGTATCATTTGTTGGTACAAAAGATAGAAGAGGTGTTACAGTTCAAGAAGCTTGTATTAATAAAGTTAAAGTTGAAAGATTACATTCATTAAATAAAACTCTTAGAGGAGTTAAATTAGGATCATTTAAATATTCTGATGAACCATGTAGATTAGGTCAATTAAATGGTAATGAATTTTATATTACAATTAGAGAAATTGATAATAAATTAACTGAAGAAAGATTATCAAAATTATTAAATTCATTATCAACTAAAGGTTTTATTAATTATTATGGTATGCAAAGATTTGGAACATTTTCTGTATCAACTCATACAATTGGTAAACATATTTTAAATGGTGATTATGATAAAGTTGTTGAATTAATTTTATCACCACAAGATTTAGTCTTACCAGAAAGTATTGAAGCAAGAAAAATTTGGTCAGAAACAAAGAATGCTAAAAAAGCATTAGAAAAAATGCCAAAAAAATCTGTTGCTGAACATGCAATTTTAAGATCATTATCAAAAGATTCATCATCAAAAATTAATGCAGTTATGCAAATTCCAAGAAATTTAAGAGTAATGTATGCACATGCTTATCAATCATATATTTGGAATAATGCAGCAACTGAAAGAATTAAAAAATATGGTTTAAAAGTAGTTCCTGGTGATTTAGTTATTGATGATTTAAAAAAAGATGATTATGATGTTGATAATAATATTGAAGAAGATGTTAAAATTAATGATTTTGTTAGAGCAAGAATTGTTAATGAAGAAGATTTAAAAAATAAAACTATTTTTGATATTGTATTACCAACTCCAGGATTTGATATTTTATATCCAAATAATGAAATTGAAAACGTTTATAAAGATTTAATGGCAAAAGATGGTATTGATTATAAAAAAATGCAAAGAAATATTAAAGAATTTTCATTATCTGGTTCTTATAGACATGTTATTGCAAAACCAAATAATGTTGAATATTGGATTAAAAATTATACTAATCCAACTGATCAAATTATTAAAACTGATTTAGATATGTTAAATGAAAATTTAGATCCTATTAAAGATTCAAGATTATGTGATACAAATGGTGATAAAAGAGCTGTTGTTATAAAATTACAATTAGGTTCTTCAACCTATGCTACAATGGCTTTAAGAGAAATTATGAAAGTTGATACTTCAAGAAGAGGTGATGGATTAGATGTTAAGTCAGTTAGTACTGCTAGTAAGGCTTAGTGTGTTTGTGTAAATAGTTTAGTTACCCTACTTACTTCATAGAGCTCTAGTGTTTCAATAGAAAAAAAAATCGTGAAAGCGGCTGAAAATTTCAATCTTAAACCCCTAATTAATATTCATAATTATTGACTTAGTACGTTGTACAGTAGTTTCGGTTAAGCAAGCTTGAATCATGCCTGCATAGGCTTAAAAGAAAAAAGAAGAAAAAAAGGAAAAAAGTCAAAGCTTGCACACTGACTGACTCACCTTAAACACACGGCTGTGCTGTTGAAGCCGTGTAGTACCAGCTTGAAGGGTTCAATAAGGTACAAAACAGTAACCAGAATCAAAATAGACTACCCCAAAAATATTGTATACAAAAAAGTGGGACTTTTTCTCTTTTTTTTTTTTTTTTT
>JAJLUL010000172.1:12168-26724 GCA_030564325.1 Blastobotrys capitulatus | reverse complement strand
AAACAAAAACAACCAGATAATGATGATAAATTATCAGTAGCACCAACATCATCGAATCATAGACCAACTTCATCAATTGTTTCTAATAACAATAGTATTGTAATTTCAAATCATAGTCCACCACGTTCAATTACTAGTACACCAAATCCAAATAATAATGGTACTATTACATCATCAGCTAGTAACAATCAAATTGTAATTGGTGGTATTGGTAGTAGTAGTAGTAATACTAATACCAATGGAACACAATTACAAGTACCTCCACCAGCAGCTACAAGATCATCAGCATCTTCAATAATTTCTTCAACTCCATCACAACAAAGAAACAGTTCAATGACTTTACCATCACATTTACAACCAGTTGAAAAAAAGAAACCACAACAACAACAACCAAAGAATCAAGAAATTTTGATTTCTTCAAATTCACCTTCTTCATCTCAAGTTCATTCTCCTGTAACTAGTCCTTCAACAACTTATGCAAATACTTTGAATACAAGTTATAATACTAATACTTATAATCATACCCCAATCAATAATAATACTATTACAAGAAGTCATAAAAATGATGATAATGAATCTATTGCTTATGATTTACAATTTACTTCAAGTCCAATTACAAATCGAATGGATGATTATACTACCAGTCCAATTACAAACAATAGAATGGATGATGATTTACCATCAGATTTTAAAGCCACTGCAACAACCAATAATAATAGAAATAGTTCAATGGTTGTTAGTAGTACTTCAAATACTAATAATTCAACTATTACAAAACCTTCAAATACTCAACCAAAAAATTCTTCTATTACAGTATCATCAAATTATAATAATACTAACAATAATAACACCAAAAGATATGAACCACAAGCTGCGCCAACAACAAATAATCAAACTAAATATAATCAAGGAGGATATCAAAAAGAACAACAACATCAACAAGGTCAAATTACTGAAACTAAAAGTAATGGATGTTGTGGATTATGCTGACTCTGTGAATGTGTTTTAGCAATTGTTTGTTGTCCATGTTTTTGTTTATTAGAATGTTGTGGTTGTAGATCTAGAAATAATGTTCAAACATATCCTACTACTACTGTTACTACTTCTCATTCTGTTAGTTATGGTGGGTATACTCAAACTCAATCATCAACTACTTATTATTAGTTTTAAAATGTATTAATTATTATGTTATTTTTTTTTCCATATATATTGTATATACTGTATATATACTGTAATGATTGTTTTACTTTTTGCTGTTATATATCGACCATAGTTTGAACTTTAAAGTTTATAAAGTTATATAGTCTATAATATGGCTAACAGGTGCAGGTACGCGTTTGCCAAACGCGTTTAAATTTATTTAGAAGAAGAAGTCTATATATATAAAACTTATAATAGTTATATCTAGTCTCTTTTGAAAAGCTCCCTAGACAAGCTAGCTAGCTTGCAAGCTTAAGTAGTAGTATGCTTAAGCTTAGGTTATCTATAGATTAGGGCGATCAGGGTATAGTATACTATAACCTTAATTAATATTACTATAGTGCTTAAAATTTTTGGGATAAATAGTACACATCTACAGATGTATATTATATAATTATAATATTTATCTTTTCGGTATACGAAAGCTACAACAAGACCAGAGGATTACAACGAAAACCATAAATTAGATATCAATATTATTATTCTATTATGTATTGAATAAAATGCACCAAAGCTTATTTCAACATGGGCTAAAAAGTCTTTTTTTTTACCATATATACCTGCTATTTGCTCACTTCGACGTATACATTAAGTTTTTGACTCCCAGGTTAACAATTGTGAATTGGCATCTATATATCTAGATGGTTTATATGAGCCACTATAAGGTATATTTATACAGCGTTATAATATATATACATACATGTATATATACTGTATAAAGATATCTTAAAACGTGTATAAGTAATGTGTGGAGTGTGCGATTATAATCTAAAACTCTGATAGCTATAGTATAACATCTGTTAGTGCCATATGATATCTGAACTATATATATAGATAATTGTTTCTTAATTAGTTCGTAATATTTGTGTCTGATACATATAGTACATACAATTGACTTCAGTATACGTAATATATTAGTAAACCTGAAAGCACTCCAAAATCCTTCACAATGTACAAAATTGTGATTGAAATTCTTTATCCAATTCATCATTAATTTTATTTTCCCCACTAGTTAATTTATATTCATTATCAGTTTCCATACTTTGATTGTAATTAATATTACTAATAGAATTCTCATAACAACTACTACCACTATTTAAACTTTGTTTATCACTATCATACCATCTTTGATCATTACCTCCCACCTCATTATTACCATCACTTTCAGCAAAATTAGAACCACCACTACCACTTCCAGCAGGTGAATAAACAGCACAAGTTGTCCAATTAGTTTCATTCCTTTGATGACCTTTAACAAACTTTTCCCCTTCTTTATTCTCTATTATTTCTTCTTTGTTTAAATTTAAATCTTTAAACTCATTTGGGTTAGGCCATTTAAACCTCATTTCTTTATTGTTATTATTTTTTATTGATTCTGTATCAGGATCTCCATATTCTATACTACTACCACCTTCCCATCCTAAAGATTTCATTAATCCTTTAAATTGTGAACTAAAATTATTATTATTTGATTTTTCAATTAATTCTGATGGGATAATTTCTAAATTTGGTGCTCCTGTATTACCATTTTCAATTTGTTCTATATCATTATTATTATTATTATCTTTAGTAGTTGAAAATTTTTGATTCCAATATTTTGATGCTTTGTTGATTATATTATGGTTTGTCTCTTCTGTTGCTTCATTGTTTGATAAAAATGGTGCTGATGAGGATAATTTTGTTAATAAGATTATAAGTTTTCGTTGTTGGATTGTATAAAGTATTGCTAAGGTTATTGTAGCTAACCCAAATATTATTGTTAAAGTTGCTAAAAATGCTATTACTTGCATTATTGTTCTTTTATTGATAAAAGAACTTTATAATAAAAAAAATAAGATTACAAAAAGTCGTCTAGTTATAAAGAAAAAAAAAATATATTATACTAAAGTCTGTAGTTTTGGCTATTAATATAATTTGTCTCTAGCTAGAATAAATCTTCTAAAGCAAGAGTATATAATCGAAGAAAAGAAAAAAGTAATAAGAAAAAAAGCATGAACTTGGTAGTTCCGGGAAATACGCGATAGTTTTAGATTTAATGTGATGATCATCATGAGCATTTATTCCTAAGACCATTGAATGCACTGTAAAGTTAGAAATCCCAACCCCCTGGATTTCCTTGCATTTGCAAGAAAAGTTAAATCAAATACGTTCGATATATATATATTCGCACTGAAGTGCATGCAGCTTACTGGTATTTCTAGACATAAAATGGATTATAATTTTGCGTAGGCTGTTTAAATTGTTCTTTCATACTAACATAGTGATCAGTCTGGGCTTACTTTGATCAATCGAACGTTAACTCTTTATATTTGGCCATAGGTTAGAACCCCATTATGCTTTATTACAACCGTGCTAATTAAAAACAGGAAAGAGGCAGAATAGTTTCAATTATTTTTGTGCTAATTCACTGTTGGTTATTCAAAACTGTATTATTGTTTTTGTATTCCCCCTGAAATTAGAATTAAGCGATAATGATGCATGAGTAAATTTAAGCCGCACAGTCATTTTTGCGCACGCTAACATAGCTTAAAACAACGTGAGGCTTGAGAGTCAAAATCGATCGATATATCAATCTAGATAAAGAAAACACGGAGCCGCACAAAGATCGATTTTAGATTTTTCAACTGCTTGTTGAGTTGTGTTCTACAAAACTTTATTAAAATCTTTTGTGAAAAACCTATCTAATTTTTTTTTGTATTTAAGATTTTTCTTGATTCCGGAGAAAGGACATGATTTTAAAACTAAAATAAAAATGACACTTCATTAATTGAAAAAAACTAATTAATTGTATACGTAAATTTATTTTCTAAAAACTTTTTTGAAAAACTTGTCATATCCATTTTAATATAACCAATCAACTAACCAATCGACAAAAATATTAATCCTTGAATAATAATAGAAAAAAACTATTTGATAATATTAAGAAACTATTTTCGAATATACTATAATAGTGTGTCCAAATGAAATTATATTCAATTACCTCAGTTGCATTATTTGCAACGTTTTTATCAAAAAATGGTATAACTAATGCTCAAAATTTACCATTTTTACAAAATTTACAAGATTCTTTTGAAGGATTGATTACTAGAACTTTACCATTCAATTCTTATCCAACTGATTTAGATGATACTTTTTATGATGATATTTCTCCTGAAGATGATATTAATGAAGGTATGTATATTTTAACCCAAAACTTAGAACAAACAAAAAAACTAACAATTTAGAACCAGAAATTGATAATAATAATGACACATGTACTCAATGTTTACCAAATTCTCAAGAAACTGATAATTGTTGTCATGAAGATATTATAATTACTGAAACTAATTACCAATCTACTGAAACAATTAATAAACAAAATTTACCTACCTTAACAGTTACCAAAGTTATTTCTTATGGACCAGAAACTTTAACATCTTGGCATACTGCTACTGCTACTGAAACTAAAACTGCTACTGCCGTTAGTACTAGTCAATTACCAGCAATTACAAATACTATTTGGAATACAAAAACTGATACTGATTATCAAACTTTTTATAAAACTCAAACAGTTAGTAATACAATAATTGAAACTTTTACATCAATTTTACCAAGAACTGAAACTGATATTTGGACTGAAACTGATACTATTTATAAAACTTCAAAATATTATACAACATTAACTGAACAAGAACCACCAGTTATTGAATATAAAACAAAGAGTGTTTATAATACTGTTACTGAAGATCCAATAACTGAATGGAAAACTAAAAGTTTTTTTGATACTATTACTGAATTGGAAACTCAAACTGATTATAAAACTAAATTTTTATGGGATACTACAACAGAATTTGATTATATTACTAATTGGAAGACTCAAAGTTTATGGGATACTACAACAGAAAAAGAAACTTCAATTAATTGGAAGACTCAAAGTTTATGGAATACTGTTACTGATTCAACTACAAAATATCAAACAATTACAAGTTTTAATCCAACTACTGTTATTAATGAAAAGACTGCCACAAAAACTAATAGTTTTACTACTACTGCTAGTACTACTGCTACAGCTACTACCACTAGAACTGCAAGTACTACAATTATTAGTGCTACTACTTTTACAGAACCAGCAGTTACATTTACTTTTACATCATTAATTATTCCTCCTCCAGTTACTACTCATCAAACTGAAACAATTACTGAAACTTTTTATAAATCAATTCCAACAACTTTAACAATGAGTGATACTACAACAATAATTGAACCAATTACTTCTATTGTTGAAAATTTTGTTACTACAACTGAAACTACTAAAGAAACTGCTTTTAAAACAAGTACCATTGAAAAACCAATTACAACAACAATTGAAAAACCTTTTACTGTTAATTATACTGGTACTACTACTACAACTAAATTGGCAACTAATTATCAAACTATTACAAATATTGAAACTTTACCACCAGTTTATGAAACTTTAACTAGTACAGTACCAACCACTATTTATTCAACAGTTAATGGGTCAGTGATTACAGTTCCTACTACAACTACTAAAATCTTGACAAGTACAATCCCAACGACCATAACAGATTTTGTTAATATTATTGATTCTTTTACAACAACTCAAACTGAGGTTTCAACTTTACCAGTTACTACTACAGAAATTTTGGTATCAACTTTTAATACTACAATTCCAGTTACAACTACTCAAACAGTTAATGTTGATAAACCAACCACTTTAACCTATAACATTACTAAATTGGCAACAACAACTAAATATTTGACTGAAACTTTGAATTTTACAACACCAATTACAAAAACTCAACCACCAATTACTACAACTTTTACTCAATTACAAAATATTACATTACCAACCACCCAAACCTTAACATTAACAGAACCACCAAAAATTACCACTTTAACTGAAACTAATGTTATAACTACAACAGAAACATCAACAATTACATCAATTTCAAGTGGTAAAAATTATACTACAACAATTGAAAATATCAAACCAGCTACAATTACTGATATTATAACTACTACTGCACCAGGAACTACAAAAATTTCAACAATTACTGATACTTTGATTACAACAACTACTTCATTAGGTACAACAACTTTAAAACCATCTCCAACTCCAATAATTTGTCCAAATGTTGGTTCAAGATGTTTAAATGATGAAGAAGGATTAAATATTTGTGCTGGTAATGGTGTATTTAAATGTACAAGTGGGTATTGGATTTTTACAGTTTGTCCTGGTATTATGGTTTGTAATTCAAATAATCTTTTGGAAAACAAAAATGGTTGTGATGTTTATGATTCAATGGGGTTATTATTAGGTGATAATAAACAATGTGAACCAAGAGAATTGGAAACTATTGTTGTTACTACTACTGAAACTAGAATGATTGGTCCAGGTGAAGCTGCTGAAGAAACAACAACTATTGTATCTGAATATACTACTACAATTGTTCAACCAACTACTACTACCCAAGTTAATAATTATACTACTACTCAGTCATTTGATCATACTACTACTCAGTCAATTGATCATACCACTACTCAATCAATTGACCATACCACGACACAATTGGTTGATCATACCAAAACAATTAATGAAACTTTAACACAATCATTAGACCATACTACTACAATTTATCAACCAACTGATCATACAGCAACGGTTTATTACCCAACAACTGAATCTTATGATCATACAACAACTATTTATCAATCAACAACCCAATCTAATGATTATACAACCACAATTTTTGAATCTACTGATCATACAGCAACTATTTATCAACCAACAACTAAATCAATTGATCATACCACTACAGTAGTTAGTACTGATTATAGTATTACCACTTCAATAGCTCCAACATTAGGATTATGTCCTCCAATTGGTGGATCATGTATCTTATCAAATTATCAAGTTTGTGGTGGTAGAGGTATTTTCACTTGTGTTAATGCAACATGGACTTTTAATTATTGTCAAGTTGGAGATGTTTGTAATAGTTTTAATTTGGAAAATGGATTACCAGGTTGTTCGGCAATTGATTCAAAAAATGAAAAAATTGGTGATAATAAAATTTGTCAACCAATTGGTCCAACTACTATTTTTTCAGAAATTCCAACAACTATTTATACAACTGAAAAACAAACTATTACTGATACGATTGTTGGTTCTGGTATTAATACAACAACTGTTTATACTACTGAAAAAGAAACTGTTATTGAACCAACTGTTATTCCAACTACTTTAATTGAACCTACTACTATTACCACCAATGAACCAATTACAATCACAACCAAAAAATCTACTACTATTATTGAACCAACTATTGTCACCACCACCACCAACAATCCAATTCCAACTCCATCATCATGTCCAACAGAATTAACTTCTTGTGATGTCGAAGGATTAATTTATTGTGCAGGTAAACATTATTATTATTGTTTAAATAAAATATGGACATATCAAACTTGTTCAAATGGATTAGTTTGTAATAATAATATTTTTGGGTTACCAAAATGTGTTAAATATGATAGTAATTCTCAACAATTGGGTGATAATAAAGAATGTGAATTGGATGAAGGTCAAGGTAGTACTGATTTACCACCAATTCCTGGAACTGATGAACCAACAACTACATTACCATGGCCACCAATTGATACTCCTACTAATACAATAACAGTTACTCCACCTGCTCCACCACCAGTTGAAACTCCAACAGTTACAATTACTTTACCTGATGAAGGTCAAGTTGCTTCAACACCACCACCAGTAACTACAACATTACCTGGAAGTACTTTACCAGCACCAATAATCCCACCAGTTACTGTTACTGCTCCTGCACCTCCTCCAGTTCAATTACCAAGTGAAACATTGACCGTTACTGCACCAGCTCCACCACCAGTTCAATTACCAGGTGAAACATCAATTGTTACAGCACCTGCACCTCCACCAGTTCAATTACCAGGGAATACAATTATATTAACTGCTCCAGCTCCTCCACCAGTTCAATTACCAGGTAATACTATTGTAGTAACTGCACCAACTCCTCCACCACAACAAATTGTTGGTAAAGATTCAACAATTACATTATATCCAACACAACCTGTTGTTAGTAAACCAGGTAAAGTACAAACAATTGTTCAAAAACCACCAGTTACTAAAAAATTAACAAAAGTTGTAACAATTTGTCCATCACAATTAACAATCCCACCACCAAATCAATATTATACCACTATTCAAGCAGTTAATCCACCAAAATTAGTTGGTCCAGTTCAACAAATTCCAGATCAAGTTGTTACAATTACTCAACAAGTTGGATCAAATGGTATTGGTAATTATAATGGTATTAATAATGAAAATAATGATGGTAAAATTACAATTAAACCAACACCAACAAGTTTATTTAGTGATCCATTAACTTGTCCAGTTAATAACCAAGATTGTACAATTGAAGGACAAATTTATTGTTCTGGTAAAGGATTTTATCAATGTGTTCATTTTAAATGGTTATATAGACCATGTGCAGCAGGAACTGTTTGTAATTCAAATTTAACTAAAGATTTGAGTGGTGCTTGTGATTTTTATGATAGTAATAATAGTTTAACTGGAGATAATTGTAATTGTCAACCTGATGGTAAAGGTTGTGATGTTATTTATCAAAAACCAGTAGAAACTGTTGTGGTTAGTGATAATAATAATTTATATACAATTAGTCAAGTTGAAGCTATTGGTAATGGAATGTTAAATACTGGTATACCAGGTAGTGTAGCTAATGGAGTTGCTGCTAGTGGTGCAATTTCAAGTGGTACAAAATTATCTGATCCAATTAGTACTAGTATAAATGGAATGAATTTTGAAGGTTCAATTGGCAATAATACTACTAACTCTACAAATCCAATGGATAAAAACAATCCATTGGCACCAAAATCTACTAAGAAACCAATTCAAACTAGTACAAGAATTACTAAAACAAACTCATCATCAAGTATTAGTGATAATAAACCAAAAGCAAAAGCATCACTAGCTACCAATGCAATGGCAGGTTCAGCTAATTCTATCAAAACTTGGCATCCAGCTGCATTATCTACATTAATTACATTAGTATTTATCGTCATTTAGTCACTATTTTTTCTTTTAATTTTTAAATATTTTCAAATAATTCTTTTTTTTATATATAATGGATTAATATATTAATAAAAAATAAATAAATAGTAAAAACCTCACTCGCTAATTGTTAACCTCAGTTCACTTAATTTAAAAACTATAATCGTACACGTTCAAAAATATTTAATTTTTTTGCCTTTAATTCAACTTTTGTTGAATTTGAATCACTACTTGCAAAAGTTAAAGCAGGACCATCACCTTTTGAAGGACAAAACCAATATGATTCACCACCATAAGTTAAATATTGTTCTTTATCACTTGAATCACTTAAACTAAAATCTTCATCACCTTGACCTTGTTCAACAAATCCCAAAATTTTTAATTCAGTATTACCTTGATCTTCAAAAATTTTACCTTCTAATTTTGATGAATTTTTATCTTTTGGATGGAAAAATAATTTTCCAACATCTAATGTAAAATGACCAGTATGACCTTTTGTTAATGAAACTAATGCTGCACCAGTTGAATCATCTGTATGATCAGTATTAACATTTAAATATCTATTACCATCATCGTTTTTTGATTCTGCTTGAATGTAGAATGAATCACCTTTTTTAACTGTCATTTTTGTTCTTTGAAATTGTAATTGTGGAGAAGTTAAAAAAAATTTTCGGGGGAAAAAGAGTTTATTTATATACTAGAGTAATTGCTTTATGGAGTGAATTAATTATCATAAGAATCTAGAAAAAACGGTTATTCTTGTCATTATAATCAAGATAGCAAATGACAAACTTTTTCATATTTATTAACCATCCAGGGTACTAATACAACTCATATTAGGGTATTATAATACATTTCGAACAATTACGATCCCATGAACTATTGTTTTACATTCATAATTAATGATAGTTCACTCCAGAATTGCCGGTTTAATAATACATTTATAATTCTTGATTAGTTTAAACTTTTTTTCTTTTGAACAAAGACAAAAAAAAATTTGTTTATTTTGATAAGCGCTCGACAGAGTGAGTCTGGGGTATTTACTATATTTTGGGTATCGATGAGCTGCGCCACACTAGCAACGATTTCCAAGACAATTTTTTAGACATGCTTAAGAAAGGGTTAAACGCGCAAAATTGTTGTATTTACCGGGACGGATATTTCGGTAAGCTTAAGGTATTATCTATTGTGTGTCAGTACTCCCAACTTTGATTGAATTGCCCAATTTGTATAACAAAAGTTTATTTTGCATCAATTCAACCATTAGACATTTTTATTTTTTGAACCATTCAAAATCAAAAAAAATACCCTACTAAACTCAAAATTTTGGACAAATTTTTATCGAAATTTTTAAAACTATTCAATTTGCTAGTTAAATATACATTATCAATATCAACAATGGTACAACGACCTAGAATTTTTTCACATCATCATAATACTAATACTAATAATAATACCCAAAATTACGATCAAAATATACGCGCTCCATTTGCTACAACATCAGAAGCTAATTTAAACTCTGTTAATAATAATTTTAAAGAACCGGTTGTTAAAAGATTTATTAATAAACCAAAATGGGCATTTATGAAACCAAGAAGTGTTAGTAGTCCAGTAACTGGTGAAAATGTTTCAAATAATATCAATCATACTAAATATCAAAATATTAATAATCGCACCAACAATTTTAATTCCAATAAACCATCATATGGTCCAACAGGGTCAATTATACCATTAACAAATGAAGTACCAAGAATTGATGATAGATCAGTTGTTATTAATAGTATACCATCAAGAATTGGATTAAATAGTATTATTTTACAAACTAGTGGTGGACCATTAGAAAAAATTGAAACCAAATATGATCAAACATTCCCACCAAATCAATCATATTCAGTAGAATTTTTTTTTTTAAATCCACAACAAGCTAAAAATTTTTTTAATTATGCAAATTCTGGTAGATTTATTATTAATGGTAAATCATATAAACCAACAAGAGGTAAAGCAACTTTAACAAATCAAGATATTAAATCAAAAAAATTAGTTAATGATATGTTGGATAATAAAAAAAAAATTAGAAGATGTTTAATTTTAAATAAACCAGTTAAATTACCAAAACCAATTTTTGGTAAAGATAGTAGTGAAACTAGACAAATGGCAAGACATCGATGTCAATTACTAGCATTTAATCCAATAATTGATTTAAATTTAGATTCTATTCAAACTATTTTTTCAAAATATGGAGTTGTTATTAGTGTACAACCAATTATTGCACAATGTATTACTATTTCTATTCAATATGCTGATGTTAGAAGTGCTATTAAAGTTAAAAATTTATTTGATTCAAAGAATGAAGATTTGTTGAATAAGTTACCTGGTTGGGTTATTAGTTATGGTAAAGATCCTGTTGATAAACCATGTCCAGCAGATTTTTAAGTCCATTAAAAAGTATATCATATCATAAATAGATAATAGAAAATAAAAAACATAGTACAATATAGATCCCTAAGCTTAAGCATTGCAAGCTTAAAACGACAACTCCCGATCGGTATAGATAAAAAAAAAAAGTAAAAAAGTTCGTTGACATCAGATAATCGCGCGGCTTTTGAAAAAAAAAAAAGTTCGAATGATCCATTGTTTGAAATTTTTTTTTTTACAAGATAATAAAACGGCTCGCATTGGCCCTTTTAAATTTCGCATAAATAAGGTGTGTAACACACGGGTAACTGGTAACTGGTAACTGGTAACTAGTAACTTATGAATAGTAATAAAAGAAAGCTTGTTTTTAATTTGAGATTGTGAGTCGTACGACTCAATTTTTTTTTTTTTTTTTTTTCAGAAAGCTTCTAGTATAAAAACTTTTTGAATCTTCCTTTCTCTCTTTCTATCTTTATAATTGTCCAAAAAAATGGCTCCAACACCTAGATTAATTATAGTACGACATGGTGAAACTGAATGGTCAAAATCAGGTCAATATACATCAATTACAGATTTACCATTAACAGAAAATGGACGAACTAGAATGACTGCCACTGGTAAAGCATTAATTGGAGAAGATCGATTAATTCATCCAAAAAATATTGAAAAAGTTTATATTAGTCCAAGAAAAAGAGCTAGAGAAACTTTAGATTTAATGTTTGAAAGTCATAAAGAAGAAGTTGAAAATATCCCAATTACTGTTACAGATAATATTCAAGAATGGAAATATGGTGATTATGAAGGAATGTTAACTAAAGATATTAGAGAATTAAGAAAATCTAGAGGATTAGATAAAGAACAACCTTGGAGTATTTGGAGAGATGGTTGTGAAAATGGGGAATCACCTCAAGAAATTACTGAACGATTAGATGAATTAATTGCAGAAATTAATCAAATTCATAGAAAAGCTATTGAAGAAAATAGAAGAAGTGAAGTTTTAATTGTTGCACATGGTCATATCTTAAGATGTTTATGTTTAAGATGGTTAAAGAGACCAATTAATGAAAATCCTTCATTAATTTTGGAAGCTGGTGGTGTTGGTGTATTAAGTTATGAACATAATAATGCAGATGAACCTGCTTTATGTTTAGGAGGTGGATTTGTTGTACCAAATGATTCATAGATTGTTATAATAATAGAAAAAAAAAAACAGAATAAATTAAAGTCTAATAAATAAATATCTAAAGAAAGAATTTTTTTTTTTTTACTTTTTTGGACTACCACTTCGTCTACTACTATTACTAGTCCCATAATAACTATTACCATAATTATTATTTTTTTTCCTTAATTGTTCCAAAATTTCAGATTGTTCTATTGATAATGTTCGAACTTTACCATATCTATTACCTGCACTACTAAAAGGTGAAGTAGGTTCACCTAAATTAGCTCCACCAGATGTAAGACTTCTAAAAGAAGTATATTCAGCAATTTGTAAAGAATCTTCATCAAATAATGTATCATAATCAGGATCTCTATTTTCAATATTAGTTGTATTAACAAGTAATGGTTGTCTTTCATTTGAAGTGTCTTTACTTGATTGCCTACTTGCATGTCTTGGTGGTGTACTAATAGTATTGGTGATAGAAGGTTGATTATGATGGCCTTGATTATTATGATGATTTACTTGTTGTTGTTGTTTATACATAACAGCAGAATAACTTTGCATTGTTGATTTTTCTAATCTCCATGATAAACATAAAACTCCTAATAATACTAATATAGTACCAAATGCAACTAAAAGAATTTGACTTGTTGATAATTTTGAAGTTTGTCTAAAATAAATTAATCCATTTAAAATTGCTGTAATATTATAAACACAAAATACTAAAGGATATAAAACACTTGTTGAACATAATCTTAATCCACAATTTAAAACATATAATTGACTTAATGCAAAAAATAAAAATGCTCCAACAATAACCCAACTTTGCCATCTAAAATAATCTGACCACCAATGTTTATCACTAAAACCTCTAACAATCAATTCAACTGCTGATTTTGCCATTAATAAAGAATGTGCTGATAAAATCCCACTTATAATTCCATATAATATTCCTTTAACAGTTGGTGAATAAATATAATAATAATAGAATTTTGAATAATGATTATAACTATGTTGATTATTTAATGATTGAATACTGTCATCATACCAATCTTTTAATCTAATTAAAAAATATAATAAACCAACCATTATAAATGTACACATCATCCAAATTAAAAATGCTTGACGATGTAATAAATCTAATAATTGATCCAGATTATGCTGAGGTTCTGGAACTGCACCAAATGCTGCAATTAATAATGCGCCTATTGATACTAATATTGTACCAAATAATGAAAATTTTGTAAAAGGTTCTGATAAAATTATACTTGCACATATTGAATTAAATACTAATCCAACTGCTTGTAATGGTGATAGAATAACTATTGGTAATGTTGTAATTTGAACACTTGAACCAAATATATTACTCAGTAAAAATAATAATAATCCTAATCTCCATAAACCTTGTCGATGTGCAGGTCGTCTAGGTGTCCCTGGTGGTCTACCATCTTCAATAATATGCGATTTTCTTTGAAGTGTTATACCTATTGATTGTGTTGCTGAACTTATCACCCCTATAATACAACCTATTGCGATAGTGTCTATTGATTTCATTATTTGGTTGTATAGGTTGTTTTGTGAATGACAATAGATACAATAGTAGTATTGTCGTTGGTGGGGGATTTTTTTTGTTGTTGTGATTAATATAAAAAAAAAAAAAAAAAAAAGGTGGTTGAGT
>JAJLUL010000171.1:0-44293 GCA_030564325.1 Blastobotrys capitulatus | reverse complement strand
ATTTCAGCTAACAGAGCTATATTAGATTACTCAGATGATTATGATATTGCTAGGATTTTTAATGATAGATATAATGTTGTGGAGTAGTTAAATATGATTAGAATAATTTTTTTTTTTTGTCTTTAAAAAAGTGCACCCTATCGCTCCGGCGAGCCAGCTCAGTCCTGACGCCGAAGGCAGGACTGCGTATGCAGTCATTCTGGGACATCAGACTAGGATCCTCCGTTTACCGAAAAATCACACATAGATCGATAAATTTGTATTATATGTATACTTGCAAATATACATCAGATACAGTATATAGAAAAAAGGGCACATTCAACGGAAGTCCACGGATAGATATATGAACCATATTTCAATATATAATGGTGATCTTACATTGATTCTGATATATAATAATATTGTAAATCCAATATAACATCTATAGATTAAATACTACCATATATTATTGTAAATATATAACTTCGCATGTAACCTAGGCAAGCTAGCTTATAATAACCGTTTCTGCCGTATAGGATATCCTATTGATGTATAAAAATATATATATAACTTTCAGTCAGTTGTCCAAGGCACCAGTCCCTGTACTAGGCCTATCCAGACAGAGTTACAATCCATACTACTAGTAGTTACAGCGATTTTCTATAGCTACAGTAATGAAATATGAATTTTTAATATATATCTAAATTTCTAATGGGTCTATGGCGTTACATCAGTTGTTGCGTACAACAGTACAGCTTTGAAATTATGGAAATTTTTTTATTTTTTTTTTTTTTTTTTCATTATATGGATATTTTTACAACCACAATTTTCCATCCCTACCTGGTACCAGTACCAATTACTATAGATAAAATAGATCTTGAGATTTAAATCTGAAACACGATTGAAATCTAGATATTAAGATCAACTTTTCTTTAAATTTCACAGATTGGTGCTTTCATGATCGATATATATATTAAGTCAACCAAATCATATGGAAAACGCTTCTTATATATCGAAAGTGCATGACAAAAGAATATTCCATGGCACAGCTAAGATTTTTGAACTTCATCCTCTATTTATCTACCAAATACCTGCTAGCGCTGGAAGACCAATTATAATACTCTATACTGGTAGTGAATACAGATACCCGCTGGGTTAAACAAAAACATAATACAAACGATGAGCTTAGGGTCTCAAAGTATATATATTAGTAGGATAATCACTGAGCCGTTATAAAAATAGTCATTAGACTGTCTTAATTGTATTCAGTACTGTAAAACCGAATAGATCTCGACAACAAGCATCCATAGTATATATATAAATATTGTTTACATCAAGTCCTACTGGTATACGCTACTTACTCTAGTAATGAATTTATATCTTACGGTTAACAAGAACTGTAACTAACTACAGTATTTACAATGTATACCATAGTACCTCGTAGCGAATAAAGCCAAGTTACCTGGTACTGTACCTTATAATTATAATTGAATCATAAAATACCGTTAACTTATATATACATTATCTGTATATATATACATATTCTTTATTACTTTTTCCAGAAGATGAGATATAAGATTAATGGACCCACTGTAGATCATCATGAATAAATTTAACCATCCAGGATGGGGTAATACATTGTAGTGATGATTATGACTATATATATTAATTAGTAGTCTTGTGTATACATGTATATATACAAAAAATAAATGAAGGGTAGTTAGAAAAGTCATTACGATGCATGAGGGGAAATATTATAGTACCTACATAAAATTATTCAAATTATTATCTTAAATACATCCTCCATTCAAGAACTGGAGTACATGTATTCGAAATTTGCACTTGAAGTGTTTTGGTATACAACTGTTTGCTTAGGTTAGAACTTTTAATTATTCAACATTTAATATTACTTTCAACTTAAAATGATGCTAATTGGTTGAAATTTTGCTGCAATTAAATTCTGTATCCTTTATATAATTATTAGCTCAGGAGAATCAGTTCAAACAAACTTAAATTTTGCAGGATAGGTGTATCCTTATAGAGCTCTATTTACACTTTTATTAATGTAAATCAATATTATGCATGCTACCCACCCCTTTCCAAGTTCCCCAACAACCAGGTATATACTGACACTACTATTATAAAAGACATTGCATTATTATGGCCAATGATAATTTCAATGGTCATATGAGACTTTGCTGGTTCTCCTAGGCCTGCTAATAAACTATCTGGATTTTTTGAACATGTTAAGAAGCGAGCCTAGGTGATACGAGGCTAACTTATTTTCAATGGAATATACCGGGCATTGATTGATTGTGATAAGATGAATATTATTCCAAAATATGTCTTAATAGCTAGAATTCTCTTGTAACTTAAAGAATCTGAATTGTGTAAAACGACAACTTCTGGGTTAGCTCTAAGTGTTACAGATAGTCATAAGGCTCTACCTAGTTCGAATATTCATCTCCTTGTATCCAAATGGATATTTATTTATTTTTTTCAAATAATTTAGAGCTGAACTGAATATTTACGGAAAATTTCTTTTTCTCCAATCAATCATTCTAATAAAATACCTGTTGATATAAAAAAGAAACCAAAAAAACTTTATATGTGCCCTCCTGAAATTACTCCAAATTTATTACCAGGTATGAATTACTGGTAATAAAAATTGGTATCTATAATAAATTATTAAGAAACTTAGAATATTGAGTTAATTTTTTCCTCTCATGATAATAACTTTAGAAGGGTTTATTTTGACATAATAATATATTGATCCTCCTGCAGCATTATTATAATATGACAAATATTATTTTTGTTTTCTTTTTCTTTCTTTTTTATTTTCATTGAGAAGTTTATGATTTAACTGTATACAAAAAATATTAGTATTACGGTACAGCTTTGAATTTAAATGGATAGAAACAATTTTTGGTACAATTATTAATCTAAAATATCTGAGACATAGATCATATTATAATTAAAAAAGGGGTGTAGCTATCTTTATATCCTAATGCGGCTTTTCCTTCTTAGTTCCATTGATGTATCTAACCCTATAAATTAACGTGTACACTGGCGCGCCAGTAAAGTTAATTGTACTTAGTATCCATAGTACTGTAGTGTCATGATTACAAGGCATCTATGTAAGGCGTTTGAACTTTATATTTTTATTTATTCAAGGTATACCGCGGTATGTCATCCGCCATTGTTGGTTGATTATTTAATCATAGAAAGTTATGCTACTCTGGAAACATCCTGTCATTTTCATAAGAAAAAAATCTGTTCTATAGTATACCTGGTAGTGATTCAATGTTTACTATAGTTTATCATTGTTTCCGCAGATGATGACTATAATACCCTGCATGTATATACAATTATTGTACAATGGTATACAGGATACCAGGGGTGGTACTATAATGTCCCTTATATTACTGCATACATAGTAGCAATTGTTGCAATTTCGGTATCGAATATTATTATTACTGTTAATTTATTTAATGCAATTACAGTATTATCAAAATTTTGCTCTAATTCGTGATTATGCTAACGCATGAAGAATTAACTTTCGGGTAGAAATCTAAGACTTAAAAGAAACTATAACTTTAATAGATCGTTATATAGTAAAATGCTTTTTCTCACTATCCATATATAGGATAGCTTAAATTTCAATTATATTATTATAATATATACTATTTATCAGGACAGTATATATAAGTATATCATCCATGGCGGTACTTGAATCTTTGAATTTAAATTTATCGAAGCTGAGTTGCAGCGTTATATATCCGTGGTTGAAATATAGTTCAACTACTAATTATAGTCTACATATTATAATCTATAATTCTGATTAATATATGCATCTATAAGACTACCATGATCCTTTTGTTTAAAAGGGTTTTTGACGACGACACTACTATTAAGAACTATTAAAGGTAAATTTCTCAGAGGAATGAAAATAATTTGAAACACCTGACGTTGTTAGAAACGTACGTACGTTAAAAAGTCTAGATTTTGATGGGTTTATAGTTACATTATGTTATAGTTTAAAGAAGAATCAATTTGTAATTGATGGATACTTGGTAATTTAATAGCTAGCAGGTATTACACTGTACGATATATCTAAATCAGCTACATAGAACTCTAATATACACTGAATATACATATAACATCTTGATCAGGGTTTAGATACCATTGGTAATCTACAATGGTATGATAACCTTTCAAGATTCTGGCATATGTAATTAAATTCGCACAAGCATTGTTATGATGAGCTTTGGTTAAAAGTTCCGAATATTGTAATACCTACATATACTATAGATTTAACTTTGTTATTAAACTTAAAAATTGAACGGCAAGGTTTTGAGGTTACCAGATTTAGATCTTAGGCTAGATATAGAAACCTTAAATAATGCTCCAATGTATCACGGCTATGGCTAAACCTTGAATTCTACATGGTAATCTATACCAGGTATACCCAGTACTGAAGATATATTGAATTATCTATGACTGCAGTGTCAACAATTATTAGTAGACTAATATAAAGTAATAGCATCTGATAGCACTGATTAACTTAGGTACCATGGTATACATGTAATAACCAGCTGTCAAATTACCGAGTACAACACTTCTGATGTAATAAAATTTCTACCACGACAAGACTTAAGCTTTGTTAATGCAGTGATCGGCATACCTTATTTGCTCCATCATATTTCTTGGGATAATCCCTGGATATATGATTGTGACGCGTTGAAAATGCTTGATTTGGAAGTTTTTTTTTATTGCTAAACCTTAAATATGATTAGTACTCAAAGATGTCACTAATAATATGCAATCTCATGCACTATTAAAAAGTATCTTTTAGCCAGAAAAAAAAAAAAAAAATAAGATTTGAGTATAGAAACATGCATGAAAACAAACTAAAAGAAATGAGATTTACCAGTAACATCACCATTTTAAGCTGATTTCTCGAGCTCATCTGCAGAAGTGAGTGCATGGAAATTTAAGTGGTATACTGATATAAATTATTATTATGGAGTGAGAAAGATGCAGATTATACCAGTCAGCATCGGGCAAAATAAAAAAATTGAAATGTAAAAAATTGAAGAATTACGTAATACATCGGAACTCCGTCTAAGCTTATTCTTCAATTTTTTACATTTCAATTTTTTTATTTTGCCCGATTCTGACTGGTATATGAAGCAAATTCGATGCAATTTTGTTCCTATTTTAATCTGAAAAACTCCCCTGAAAAATTACTAGAACTGGGTGATGCATTAACTTCTTTGAAAAAAAAGCTAGCTGGTAGTAGCATATTAGTAGTGTCACTCGTCTTAGTGGCTGTATTTGAATCAATTTTTAGAACCGCTTTATAGACATACTAACACCGGTCAAGCGTTCTTATACTGGATATTAATATTTACATATATGTATAGCCAAGTACTTATATATGAAAATCTATTGGTTGACTGTAAGCTGGACTCGTCAAAAGCAAAGGTTTATTAGAACTTGCTTTTTGCCCCTCACTCCTTTAACAGATACAATATTACACTATGATGTTAGATTGTATACACTATAATATCCGAATTGTGTCTAAATTCGTCAATTTATGACTTTCCACGTTTAAAAATATCAAAAATGAAACAATATTAGAGAATTTTCAATAAATACTTGAATTATTATAATAACAATCTTATAAGGCGTTTAATAACTGACAGCGGGAGGTATACTCAGTATAAATTGTCATTGGAAGGTACATACAATATCATATATCGAATTTGATATGTATCCTATAAATTTCAAAAGCTTAGTATACATTTAAGTGTTACTCATAAAATTTATCAAAAAACCCGGGGTAGTGGTAGGTACAAAAACTTGTATATATTTACCATTTTAAAATTTTGATTATTAATATCCATTTAATTATTATAGACTGTGTATACATGTACTTGTAAATTGAATCAATCCCTGGCCTGTTATAATTCTGTCAGATAGACATATACATCATACAGCAGATAAATGGGTGACTTTAAACAATAAAAAAAAATACCCCAGAGATAAAACTTATTCCATCGATCGATCTTATTATTATGTATGTACACGTCCAGTTGATACCCAGCTGTTTAAAATAATCTCACATCGTTCCAGTTATAACAATTTGTTGTATTCTATTAATATAAAAACCCGATCGAATTAATTTTATCCGATTCTATCAATCATTGTTACGAAAAAAACGCGTTTTTTTTTTTTTTTTTTTTTTTGGACATACACTAACCTTAATTTTGCTTAAAATTGATAATTTATATTTGCATAATAACCATAATACATTTAAATTATCATATGATGATCTTGCTCTTGATATTACAGTCTATATTATTGTAACAGTATATAATATGGTACTTATTTTTTGTTAACTACCTGGGTTAAATTTATATACTGGTAGCTACCATGGAAATTATTGAGCACGTTGCTATTAAAAATGTGTACAAATTGTACATTGAACAATGATACTTTTAATTTAAGACAAGTACCTTTTTTTTTTTTTCTCCCTTTTATCACAAGTTAATCTGATGGAACACTATTAATTATTAAGAAATAATATCATCGATACATTTACCACGAGACTAGTATTAGCTGTATTAATATTAATATTATTAATTCTTTCTTTTTTTTGCTACAACAATATAATTATTTCCCTCACTAGGATCAAAGAAAAAAAGTACTTTCCAAGTCTTTTATAAAAAAGATTCAGTTAAATTTAAATTTCACTATCTTTCTTGACTAAAACATTTTTATAATAGAAATATTTTTTCTCTTTAAAATATCGACACGTTTTATATAATATTTTTCACGTTCATTAAACATCTATACAAACTATTATATCGACATCTCATCTACAAAAATTTCGACATATTGGTCGTATCGAAAAATTTACAACATCTTTCGTATCCTCCAACTACTGCAACAAATACTTAAGCTAGCATTTATTTGTCAAAACAGTAAAAAAATTTAAATTATAATACAGTTATTTTCCAAACAGGTTTCAATTAGTCCTACACATACAGCTAGCCCGAAAGAAAAAAAAGGCATAATTCATTCACATACATATCAGCACATATAAACTTTAAATTTTATTATTAACAAAAGTAACGCGTTTTTTTTTCAAAAAAAATATTACAGCATATTCTAAGAATTATCAACAAAAAACTAAGCTTTTAGTTACAAAAATATTATTACTTTTTAATGATTAGAAAAAATTCTTCAGACAATTCTTCCAAACTTTAAATTAAAAAGTGAATATTTAAAAAAGTGACGGATTTAGAGACTGGAATATTCACTACTACAAGTCCAATTATTGCATTAATATACATCAAAATAACCTTCACTTAACTCTGAAGAAGCATTGAATCAAACTATCATTTAATCTTCAAAAAAGGACTGATCTTATAGTAATCATATAAAAAAGAAAAGAAAAGATTCGATATTTATTTTTCCCCTCCAAAAACGGTTGATAACAGGAAAAATTCACAATCATAATAATATTAAAGACAGAAACAAAAACGACAGTATTAACTTTAAATAAAAAAGATCAGTTTTTTTTTTTCTTTATTGACTCTTGCAGGGTGAGGAAATTTTATAGTTCAGGGAGATATCTATTCTAATAGTTTGGTGGTTACAATATTTTTTTTCTTGTATATAAAAAGAGAAGATTTTGTTTATTTTTATTATAGAAATTAATAAAAAAAACAAGTCAATTAAGAAGTTTTATCATCTAATTTAATTATAAAAAGTTTATTAGTATTTTTTTTTTTTTGCTCTCAATTTAAATCTATTAAGAGCAAAAAGGACAACAAGTTTATCAATTCAAGAATATATATTTTGGTTATAAGGGAATTGAAAAAAGAACGAAAAAAAAAAAAAGAAAAATTAAATAAACAAACTGATAATTATATTTATTAATTAATTTGCATTAAAAGAAAAAAAGAACTGAATTTTTGCATAAGATATACTAGAATTTTATCAACAATCAACACACACCAACCGCATACGATTTAACCGAAAAATACAATAATGGAAAGTACAATTTGTGGATTTTGTCAAAGACCAAAACATACCGAAACCGATTGCTGGGTTAATCCAAGATCAAAGAATTTTACAGTTGAAAAATTAAGACCGTTAGCACAAGTTGGACAACCACCAAAAGGACCAAATGATACCGTTTGTGAATGGTGTAATCGAGTCAATCATAAACAAGATAAATGTGTCTTTAATCCAGCATCACCATATTTTAATATTCATGAATTACAGAATTTAGCAAGAACTAGATTACCTAAAGGTAAAGTTTTTTGTTCATTATGTCATCGACCTGCTCATACTGTTAGTGAATGTTATTTTAATCCAAAAAGTCCAAATTATGATCCAACTTTAAAAAATCCAAGAACTGGTCCAAGAAAAACAAGAAGTAGTACTTCTTCTTCAGGTTCAAGTAGACCTGTAAGTACTACTGGGTTTGTACAAAGAGCTCGTGTTTGAAAAGATATTTGTAATCATTGTTAACGATCAATATTCTTTGGAAAGAAAACAAAAATTAAACCGCATTTAATAATAAAAACAGACTAAAAAAATCAATTAAACTTTTTATTTCTTCTTCTTTCAATGTAATTTTTTTTTGGATTTTTAATAAATCAATTTGTTTTCGTTATATAATGGCTTGTAATTGGCTAATTGCTCTGTAGCTTAAAAATTGGTAGGTAGATACCTGTACTTGATACTATAGTATACATGCAAATACTAAGTTTAGATAGTAGTAGTAGTATTTGAATATTAACCAATTGGTATAAACTAGATTTTCATAGCTTTAATTAATAAAAAAGGTTATTAGGTGCATCTAAATTATACCAAGCACTAAATAGCGATAAAACTCTATAAAACAGCTACATACAAACTTGTACATGGTATATATATAAATATTGGTATAAGTGTTAACCAGCCGATGCTATTCGACGGAAACTTGTTATTATACTCCTGTTATGTTAACAATGTAATCTCGGTAGATCTTTTTACCAGTATGGTTGGAGGTGTAACCTCCGACTCTAAACCGCGAGACTACTTCTACTTGAGAAACTTTCTGAACTCGGATCTCGGACTTGGATCTGGTGCGGCTGAAGGCTCCGCTGGTTAAGCTGAGGTAAAATCGGTAGTTTAAATGGTTAATTAAAGTTAAAACAAGCGCTACGTACCAGTAGGTACAGTACTGGTCTAGTAATTAAAGTTAAAACTCGCTCTAGTGAACAATAGCTTACAAAATCATCTAACAATTATCATTTCTTTCACTAGCAGACTCACGCAGGCATAACTTTTTAGACTCTACCCTAATAGTAAATCTACCATTGCTTAGAATATGTAGAAACAGGGGTTGGGTGGTGGGTCTACATCAAACATATATTGATCACTTCACTTATCTTTCGTGGGCGTACTAGTTTGTACAATATTAATATATTTGTACGTGAAACTAGAAACTAGAAACCAATTACCAACCTGATAAAGAGTTAAACAGGAAACAAATTTCTCTAATTAACATACAAACGATTTCAGGTGAGAAAAGATTAGGAAACGATGTCGTCTCACTAGAATATTTAACAAATCTCCTAACGAAGCTTTAACTATCACAAATTATCTTATAAAACAAAGATCCCACTATCTAAATGAAAACTCCGAATTATTAAATTTATTAATAAATAATTATAGTAAATATTATCAATTAAACCTTCCCTCGCAATGCTTAACGGCATCTAATAGCACTATTAACTGTATAAGTTCCTTGGATTTTTTACTAGATTTGTTTCGATATTTTAAAAAATTTTAACATAAGGCTCCTTCATATTAATCTATTAATAATATATTATTATGAGATTGCCTTCTCTAACTAATTATTATAGTAATAGTTATTACTTAGCTTTCAACAAATCTGGTTCTAAAAATCTTGCAATCTATATGTAATTGTATGTATACATAACATATATATTTTCTCTCTTTGTATTATATCCGAAGATCTCTTAACATATATATATACATATATTTCTCTTTATAATCTATTATATGGTCTATACGACAAAACCCAACTGGCAGATTTCTTATAAAGATCCTACAACCTTTGGGCTATGGAAATCGGAATATAAACTAGCTCTCATTAAATGATAATCCTGATTGGAAAGAGAATTACAAATAGTTATAAAACAAGAATTAGACCAAACCTTCAAAATCGTACATAAAGAATTGCAAAGCTACGAATCAATGGAGACCCTCAACTCTTCAATAGTTAGAGGGTATTAACCAGAACCAGTAAAAAAACTTGGTATGGCGATGGTTGTATTTCACTAGAAAACAATTCTTAAGACACAATTACAAAACCTAACATATTTATTAGAAAAGAATTACTCAACTCTACAATGTAGAAAACCCTTCTCTATATCCAGTAGTTTTTAACAAGACCAACATATTAAATACAATCTCCCACCTACATGGTCATATATATTAGGCATTAATAAATATCAATGGTTACCATCAAAATACCATATAAAGTCCAAAAGGTTTATCACTTATATCAATAATTTACACCAACCAACAAATTCAAAACGTTACGAAGCTTTGGCTGCTATTTGAAAAAATCTTTACCTCCACTCGACAAGCCTAGTTCTGCATTACACTTTATAAATAAGCCTCACATATCACTGCAACCAGAAGATGATTTTCTAAATGATGACCTACGACATGACTCTTTTATTAATATGAAAATTTTAATTCTTCTAAACCAAACACAACATCATCTAAAGTCATACCAGTATTTGAACTTAATTTTGCAATTGATATCTCATTACTATCCAAATTCTTTAATTGATAACATAAAGTCAATTTCCAATAATTTTTATAAATTGCTAATACTAAATCACTTAAAGGTTTTTCTGAACTACCAGTAGTTTGCTCTTACAGAATCCAATGACAATCCTCGTGGTTTAACAAGAAAAGGTATACTACTGCGTTAACAATATTCCCATCAGCAATATTTAGACTATTTCTTATCTATTAAACCCCCAAAACCATTAAAATTGAATTGGGTTTATGAAGATTTTAATTTTGAATCGACTATTAATGATCTGGAGACTCTAAATGTAATACCGAGAATTGACATTATCCATCTAGATACTAAAAATCCAATCTATTCTGGTGTACCATGGCACCTTAAAGTAAGAAATAATGAAAATATAATAGCATCAATTTTTTATCTTTTTGATGTTCGAAATATATGCAACCCTATATATGTTATCCTTCAGAGCAATCGTTGATCCAGATGCACATGAACTATAGCTTATAAATACTCCAGAAGAAGATTACAATGGAATGAGATATGTTTATGGTTTAGACTTAAATATGAGAACGTCTGATAACGAACATTATCATCAAACTCATTGGATACAATTGATCTACTTTCAAAAAAGTATTATTTATTACCACGTGTACAAGAGATATGGGACATGATTTTTAACGATTGTGCAATATCTCCTAACGAAGCTATAACTATCAGAAGTGATCTTATAAAACAAAGATCCCTCTATCCAAATGAAAACTCCGAATTATTCAATTTACCAATTTTTATATAATCATATATATATTATCAATTAAACTTTGTAATAAAAATAATATTTATATACAACAACAACTACTTGCTATCTTTCGATGCTTCGACCTAACATTTCCGACTTACCGTATAACACTACAACATACAACGGTTACACCTCCAACCACCTGTATGCGTAGCGAGGGAGTCGAGCTAGCGAAGGAATGCTATAGGGTAATACTTGTAATACTGGAACTTGGGTATCTACCACCCCTGAATACAAATCCATAACCTTATCTTCCTTTAAGTTCTAATGCTTAAAACCACATATTGCTATAATTAATAAAGCCTGGTTATATTCTAATTCTCTTCAATATTCAATATACAGATACATGAAAATATACAATATACAATAGAGTGTAAGAATATTTCAATGTGACGATGTACGACGTACTGCTTTACAAAAGATAGGATGCTATTATAATAAATGATTAGTTTGGATAGAAAATCGATTTCTCGATGTTTGTGAATCATTCTAATCCTGAAATATCTCAATTAGCCAGTTTCACAGCTCTCTGTATCTTCAAATCTAAGGGTCCTTTCTTACACTGTACGTCTTTTCTCCTCCTTATCAACAATATACATCATGTATCAGTACCACTGATACGTATATCTAATATGCAACCATGTAAAAAAAGTGACGTTGGGAAAAATTATTCTTTGTGTCTCGCGCGGCCATGGTGCACACTAGTAGAGCTCACAGATAAGCTTTATAACCGCCGGCGGGTAAAACATAATAAATATAATCAAGATATTGCATAAAAAACATTAAAAATGTGGAGAATTCTTAAGCCTTAAAAAGATCAAAAACAAAATTCAAGTAGACTAAGCCTATCGGATCCTTGAATACCTGGTAAATAAAGCAAATATTTAGTTCAAGCGATATAGATCTCAGTCAGTATAATTGACTAAGTTTATCAATCAAGCTTTTATCACAATATAGTATGCACGATATCGATAGAAGATGCATATTTTGATAAGAGAATGATGCTGATGAAATCTAAATTGTTTTAGTAGAGCTTGTAAATGTCCAGACTCCTGTGATTAATCAGTATTTTTAATACCGAATTATGATATTAATGTAACATCTTAGTAAGCATATTAGTTGTAAGGAGTATTGACAGACTGTCGCCATTAAAATATGTTGGAGATTTGAACCAGTTATCCTTATAATATTATTCAATGGTCACATAGGCCTATTTTTTTTTTACGAAGTTTTCTCCACAGTGGTTAACACAGGTGCTTGGCTTAGCTAAAGATTTGACAACAAACTAGTGAAGGTGGAACAAGCCGCATATAATGTGTTCAAAATTTTAGACAAAGACCACTTAGTTAGGTCAAAAATGTGTTGGCAAGTGTTATCAGTACATTAAATTCATTTTGATCATATAAAACATCATACTTAGAATGAAACTTTTCTTAATACCAATAGCTGGATTAAGTACAGTTTCATACCAGCTTAAGTTTATACACTAATTAACAACCAAAAGTATCCTAAAGGATTTAAAAACTCTCATATTTATAAAGCTTATAATTGATCATCATCACGAGTAAACAAATTTTTATACATAGTGTTACTCGAAGAATGATCGTTCATACCCGTTGGATGTACTCAACTAAGCACTCAAGCTTGATTAGACTCCTCAATTAAAAATATCCTATATAGAAAAGGGTTAGTTAAATAACCAGCTGATCAGGGTTACGTACGCTTAAATCTGATGTACTCCAGCACTGACATGAATTTACTATCTCCACATTAATATTATCTCACACAGATTATGCATATATCGATCCTATCTTCTCCACTACACTATTTGGATATACCATAGATAATCCTAGTAAAGTGTACAATATACATTATCTTATATCATTATTAAAGCCTTATGCTAAAATAGTGTATATAATATTAAAACTCGTATAACCATAATACCATAACTCGCTCCCTCTATTTTCATTGTTTATTATGTCTCCAAGCGGATTCTCGGGTTTCAAAAAAAAAAAAAAAAACCTTCTAACCCTCTTTATTGATATATTTCTTATATTTCCTAATTGAATCATTATATTTGATCTACTTAATATTACATAATACTCAAACTAACCTGTACTTTCTTCCTTCTATAGACAAAAAAAGATAAATAGCCCCCCAAATTTCCTTTTTTTCTTTGAAGGAATCTTTTTTTTTTTTTTTTTTTCTCTCCACAGGTAAACAAACCACTCTTTTCAAGAGTAAACAAAAACTTTTATTAAACCCTACAACAAAAAAACTATTTTTAAAAATACTTTCTAATGCAACCAACTTCATTTGCAACCACTTCGTTCGACCTTTTGGATATAGGGGCGGACGAAGAAAGTGATTTGCCAGGCAGTACATGTGGGGGTAGTCGTCGATCCAGTGTTAGTAGTAATGGTAGTGCTAGTTTGTCAACTATTGTAGTAGACAGCAACACCACCAGTACTGCTAGTGCTAACCAAAATATCACGGTTACCCCCCAGGTTGTACATTCTTCTGCTACTTTGAATAGTAGAACCCCAGCACCACCTCGAGTAATTGTTATTGGAGCTGGGATTAGTGGATTAAGAGCAGCAAGTATCTTAAAATCTAATGGATGTCAAGTAACTATTTTAGAAGGTAGAAATGATCGAATTGGTGGTAGAATTAAAACTACTTATAATAGTGAAGGTAAACCAAGAGAAATTGGTGCTGCTTGGATTCATGAAACTAGTCAAAATCAATTAGTACCATTAATTCCAAAATTAGGTATTGATTATTATTTTGATGATGGTCAACCATTATATTATACCAAGAATGGTTTAGTTGGTTCTCAATTTAAAGCAAAAAAAGTTGCTGATGAATTTGCTGATTATGTTGAATATTATTATGAAAAAAATCCAAGAGCTAATGATAAAGCTGGTCAAGATTTTATTAAAGAATATGTTCAACAACATCCAATGTTAAGTGAAGAAGAAAAAAAATGGGCACCAGAAGCATTTAGAGAATGTGAATTATGGCAAGGTTTTAATACTAATTTTAGTTCAACTAAACATATTAGTTATTTTATTACTGAAAGAAATGCTTATGTTACTGGTGGTTATAAAAAATTGATTGATTTTATTGCTGAACCATTAATGGAAGATATTCGATTAGATCATTTAGTTAATGAAATTCATCGTACTAATGATGAAGTTATGATTAATTGTACTAATGGAGATTCTTTTGTAGCTGATGCAGTAGTTGTAACAGTACCATTAGGAGTATTAAAAAATGATGTTATTAAATTTAACCCACCATTAGGTTTTAAATATAACCAAGCCATTTCAAAATATTCTTATGCTGCTTTAGGTAAAGTTTTTTTTGAATTTGATGATATTTTTTGGTCAAAAGAAAATGATCAAATAATTTATTATCCTGATAGTAGTGGTGATTCAAATTCTGTTTTAAGTCATGCTTTTGTTATTAATAATTTATGGACTGTTATGAAAGGTGTTAAAGAATTATGTATTCAAACTGCTCAACCTTTAACTGAAAGATTAGAAAGAATGACTGAAAATGAAGTTTATAATTTTTTTAAACCATTATTTGAATTAATTAGAACTGATAATACTAAACCATTACCAAATTTATTATCATTAGAAACTACTAAATGGACTTTAGATCCTTTAGCTGGATTTGGTAGTTATTCAGGGGTTAGAGTTGGTGATGAACCTGAATTATGGTATAAATTTTTAGAAGATACTAAAGATTCTAATATTCAATTTGCTGGTGAACATTGTATTGAAATTGGTAATGGATGTGTTCATGGAGCATTTCAAACTGGTGATCAAGCTGCAAGAAATTTGTTATACCATGCTTTGAGTTATTCAATGGGTAATTATAGTTTTGTTTCACCAATTACCAGTGAAGATTCTGATATTTGTGAATATTAGATTATTCTTTTTTTTTTTTGTTTCTTTTCTATCATTCTTTTTTTGTTTCTTTTCTTTCAATCAGACGCGTTATTTCTATTATACGTGATTGGATCTACGCTCTGATACTTTTATTATTATTATATAGGATTGTTCTGAAATATACGCTTTAAAACTTTTTACACTGTAATTATAAGTATTGTAGTGCGCCAGATGGTTCTATTTTTTTTACTATAAATTGTGAAAATTTTTTACCAAAAATATTTTTTTCCTTTTTTTTTTTCTTCTTTTCTCAACATTAACGCCTTTTGATAAAGTAAGTTTATTTTCCAAATGATCCAGCAATATTGCTGCTGTGATCTTATCAATTGCTTCAACAAGTTTAATTGATATTTATGAACATTTCTTAATGATGAAAAAATTTTCACACAGACCTGTACCGATTGGATACATTTGTGTCCTTGTGGATAAACGATTATTGCCTATTTTTCTCTGAATTTTTTTGTTCAATTAAAGTTTATTTATGTTTACTAACAGTTTTAAAAAGGATTAGATTTTCAAAAGAATTTCAAATAGTTTAATAAATTTTTTTCATATCATTATAATTCGGTGAATGAACTTGTAGCAAGTAACAAATCCTGCATGATGGGATTTTCTCAGGCCCGAGAATGAGGATCAATTTAGTAGGGCTTAAACACAGTAAAAGGTGTTCAAGCTGTGATAATATCAAGTAAGCTGACAATACTCACAAAAGCAAATAAATTTGTTTTTATGCATCAAGAATCATGTTTCCCTGGAGATGCGCCGCTTTCTCTTGGAGAAATAGCAATCTAAATAAATTTTCTGAGTCAAATGTACAATATCTCCTAAATTTTTTTTTAAAAAAAACGGCTTATAAAACCTGTACTCTTTTTTAACACTTTCAAGGGCTCTCAAAAGGTCAAAAGGGGTGTTAATATCAGAAAATTCTTTTATGTTTCTATATATATAATTTGGTATTAGTTAGAAAAAAAAAAAAATTTATATCGATCAAATGAGAATTCAACCAACAAATTAATAATCCATTTAAGCAATTGCTGCTTTACAAAAATAAAAAATAAAAACCAAACCTCGTTTGTGCACATTCAAAATTAATTTGATTTATCAGACAATAATAATTATTTTTATATAAAAAAAGGCACCTGGTTATTGTTCTAATTCTAAATCAGTATCAAAGTTTTTTTTTTTTTTTTTGCTATCTTTATTTTTCATTTTTACTTTTTCGATTCATATACTATATTTATATAGAAGAAATCCAAATTCTTAGTTTAGAACTTTTCAACAACAATTAACAATGAATACACTCCCCACAGAACTTGTTCAATCAGTTTTTAATAAACTATCAAATTTTGAAGATATATTAAGCCTAGCATGTACTTGTAAATACTTTCGAGATGTTATTGAATCATTAGATGAAAATTTCAAACATAGATTTGCAATAATACATGATAATAATGATAATTGTATTGATCAATATTATAAATTAAATGGTGTTGGTAAATGGTATACAAGAGCAGTTATGGAGTATGCAGCTTCAAGGTCACATTATGATTATATAACAGAAAAATATCCTGAATTTGAAGAATTTGATATAAATGATACAAATATTTGGTTAAATTCAAGATTAAAAGAACATTATGATCCAAAAAATGATATTATATTTATAACAGATGATAAATTAATGGATAAAAAAAATGGTCAAATTTTTGAGAATAATAATAAAAAATTAGGTATAACACAAACTAATGAAGGATTTATTTTTAGTAATTATAATAAAGAAATTAAATTTCCTGCTGATAAAACTCAATGTCATGAATCAAGAATTGATATTGATCCTTTAAATAGATATGTTACAGTTGTTGGAATGCCAATGTTTTATTCCTGTTCATCAATTAGAAGAGTTTTGAATGAGAATAATAATAATAAAGATTTAAGTACTGCTATGGTAGTTCAACATCCATTTCAAGAATCTAAATTTGCTGTAAATCATCGATATATTTCTATTATGGGGTTATCAGGTGGTAAAGTTTATGTTTATGATTTATATACCCATGGTAAAAGGTTAATTGGTAAAGATAGACCATCAAATCAAGTATCAAAGGGCAATTTATTTTGTTCTGATACTCATCTAATTCATATAAATTCTGAATCTGGGTTAGTAAAATGTTGTGATTTATTAAGTTTAAGTGAATGGAAAAATATATTTTATATTAAAAATTTTGATCAATATAATAATCTTAGATTAGAACATCATGATTCAAGATATTGGATGTTTGTTGGTAATCATATTAAAAATTTTAATAATGATATTTTGATTATATTTGATGTTTTTAAACAAACTATAAATTATTATATTGGAAATTACTTATGGATTATAAATGATCAATTAAAAGTAAAAACTTTAAAATAATCTTTTTCTTGGATAATAATAATCATAATATTTTTCATCATAAACAGTTGGAGCTGGTGGTGGAGGAGGAGGAGGAGGAGGAGGTGGTGGTGGTGGCGGTGGATAACCTACCATTGCAGCTGGTGCACAACAAATTGAAAACATCCACCAAACAAATCCCCACAACGCAGCAGCAGTAGCTATCCAAGATAGAACAAAAATTTTAGGATCTAATTTAGCTGTAATTCCATAATCATCACTAGCATTATTAAAATATCTAGCATAAGTTGAAAAAATCCCACTTCCTAAACATGTAGCTAAAAATAACAATAAAAATCCAATAAAACTAAATAATGTTGTACAACAACTTGCCATTCTTGACCTAAAAGCCCATACACCTAAAATTAACCCAGCTGACATTATTACAATTGATGATACATAACAAACCCACATGGCTTGAGAAGCTGATTTTAACACATTTTGATAATTTTGTACTTGAGGTGGTAATGTAATTGAAACTCCTTTATTTAATTGATCTTCTAAAACTGTTTGTATATCAAACCAAAAAGGTGTATAAGGTGTTGAACATTTATTGAAATGAACAACATCATTATTAATAGATCCTTGACAATATGCTGTAATTGATGTATCATAAAAATCATAAATACCAGCTTTCTTTAAAACTTCAGGATCTAATTGAGTTTCAACAGAATCTGGTTTCCTATTATCACCACTAATTGTATTGTAATTTTCTCTTTTATCTTTAATTGGATGTGTTGTTCTGATTGTTTTTAAATCTACTCCTTGTAAAGCTTTAGATGTAGCATTTCGAAAATCAACTCTCATATAATATAGATCTTGTAATCCGAGTGCATGTGGAGATGAACCTAAAACTGTGACAATTGATAATATTATTGCCAGAATTGTTCCTAGAATTGGAAACAATACTAACATATAACTTCGTCCAGCCAACATTTTTTTTTTTTAATATATTTTTGATTCTAATCGATCGGGTTGATTTGAATCTCGATATATATATGAAGATGAAAGGAATGAAAATGAGAATAAAAATAAAAAGAGCAATTGAAATTTTTTTATATAAATGATTGAACGTTCTAAGGTACTATCAACTTTGATAAGGTCTTTGTTTAATGGAAGATACTAGGCTTTTGAATACCATTGTATTGGAATATCACATCTTTAGTAAGACGTAATTTGATGAGCCTCACAGTAGATAAACAAAGAGTAAATAAAAAAAAATATACCAAGAAATATAATCGTGATAAAAACCAAAAATCTCCGATCCGATCAAAGCATAGAGATGTGCGGCTGAGCTGTAGAATTGATAGAAATAGATTTCGAATTTACATGTAACCAAAAATAACCATGTAGGGCTTATTTTACTATAAATAAATTATAAAATAATATCAAATTATACTTAAATAGTCTAGTAAAATACAACCATACAATGCTATCTTTCGAGTATAGTTAGTAAATTGTCAACTGAACCTGAACTGTCTTACGTAATACGCTGTGCTGCATAGAATTTATTTTACGCCTCAAAACTTTTTAAGCAGAAAAAAAAAAAAAAAAAAAAACGCGGTTGAACCGCAATTTATTTTTCTCTCCAAAATTTTTTTTTTCTCCATCACTTTTTTTTATAACACGAAAAAAAAAAAAAAAAACTCTTATAAATAACATCAACATCCTTTCTAAAAAATAAAAAAAAAAAAATAATAACAACAAATACTTTCATTAATGAACTAATTCACCAGTCTTTTTTATAATAAGAGACAAAAAAATATATTTAACTAATAAAATAAAGGGATGGCACGATCATATGAAAATACTAACACCAATCAAAGTTTCAAAAATCAAACTCATTTCAAAAACATTGCAAATAAAAAATCAAATACAAGCTTAAAAAATGAACAAGTTGATTATTCTTTAGATGCTAAAACTAGTTATCCACCATTTGGTAATTTACGACATTTAGGTTACGCGACTGTGGTTACTAGATTTCCTGGTATGGCAGTAGAAGATATTCAAACTTGTCAAGCACCTTGTAATATTCATACTATTTTACCACCTTATAATTCTAATAATAATGATCAAAAAATTAAAATTAATTTACCAACAGAACCAATGAATCGCATTAATAAAAATACTGATTCAAGTTCACGTGCATCAACTCCATTATCACAAATTTCAGCATCTACATCAGCATCTTCATTAACATCACCACCATCTCAAAAGCATAAAGATGATTTATTAATTGTTGATTCTTCAATGGTTAAAGAAAAAAAATTCAAACCAAAATTTAATCCAAATCAAAAACCATTTGTACCATTAAGTCAACAATTAAAAGAAAATGATTTGATGTATTATCCTCCATTACCACCACCACCATTTTTAAATATGCCACCACCTCCACCACCTCCTCCAGGTATGGGTATTAATCTAGGTATGATGCCTCCTCCTCCTCCTCCAGGTGCATTTAACATGGCAATTTATCCTCATAATGGTCAATTACCTCCACATCCATTACCAGAATTTTTACCACCTCCACCTCCTCCAGCCCCAATAAATGGAAGTCCACAATTAACTAATGCATATTATCCTCAATTACCACCACCATTAACACATTCTCCTTCACCATTAATGAGTCCAAATGTTGGAACTCCACCTCCACAAATGTCTATGATTTCTAATCAATAGAAAATGTTTTTGTATTATTAGTTTTAATTTTCTATACTTTAGAATATAATTTAATTTTGACTAACCTAATTTAAATTGTTATTATGTAAATTGTGTAGATTTTTTTTTAGTCTTGAGTGTGATTGAATATTTTTTAAAGAAATAATATGGTTAATGTCTTAGATTAGATTACAAGCAGTTGTTTGTACTAACGTAGGTTTAAACTAGTGTGGGTTTTGGCTTAGGAAATTCGTTTGTATTTCATCATGATGCATTGATTGTTTATTGTGATTAGTATAAATCTGATGGGTTCGAAATTTGAGATATCCATAATTTACATTTAAAAGGTAGTTGAAATGATTAGACGGAAAAAAATATACATGAATATAATACATCGCCAAAGCGCTAGCGCTATCGATGAAATATAATGTAACACTTACACTATAAATTAATTTCACAGGTGCTTATAATATATATTAAGATCATATAAACTCCATATTTTGAAAACTTATTTTCGTACAATAATGTGTTAGCTCTAGAACCATGATCAAATATTGCAACATATATTATACATATGTATAGTAACGTTGCCTAGTTATAAATATCGATATCAGTTTTGTATCATTAATATAATATATAATATTTACAGCACTATAGTATAAACCCTCACGGCACTATGTATATATACCACTCGTTATGTACAGTAATGTTCTATTGTAAAAAAAGTTACATATATCATTGCACACTAGTAGTATTGGTTTTTTATTAATCATTAATTATCATAATTCATGATCCTGTACCAGTTACAAAATTGTTGAATCATTACCGGTAATTATCATAGTATCAAAAAATTAATTAATTGTCATCATAATAATAACATCATTAATGCATCTGATACTGGTATGTGTACAGGTAAATTAATTACTACTTATAGAATCTGGGGTAATTATTATTCTCATATGCATGTATTAATCATATATCATGATACATCCATGGATGGATATAGCTGTGTCTGTCATCAGTCGAGTAACCTACTGTAATTTTTCAAAATCAGATCCATTTGATCTTGGACAGATCATGGTGGTGAGCGATTTAGAAATTATTGGGTTTCGTCACTTTTACAGTAACCAAGATTGTGTTCAGTTCAGGTACTATACCACTACAACTGGTAATGCATGTGTGCATTATGATGAAATATCTAAGCCTCACAAACATCACAGATTTTGACTTAGAAAAATTCAAACCTATAGTCTATCGATACATGAAAATATCCAATACCTACACTGTACTGGTATAGTACAGCACTTGGTATACCACACTTAGCTTAAAACCCCTCCATCTTTTACTAAAAATAAATTTAAAGAATTAATAATGAGATCTGATAGTATCGATAGACTTTTACCAGATATTTTCTTAAAATGAACCTTAATGGGATCAACAAAGATTTTCGAGAGTTTGTTTAAATTTAACTTTCAAGCTTAATAGTCTATTAGATTACATACGTATATTACACCATTAGAAGTATAGGTATTGATACTTATTACTTAACTACACAATATAATTTTGCTTAAAATTTTGAGCAGCCAAATACCGTAAAAATGTATCTACAGATAGTTGGTTGTATCATGATATTCATACCCCCTTCAGTTGAATTGAAGTCAGCACATTCATTAGTCCCAATTTGTTCTAGAACAAAAACCATTTCATTGATCTTTCCTGATAATTTAATCCAGTCAAAAACGCCTGAAGTTTAGACTTGATTTTACAGTATATGTTCCTGAAATTGCATGTAAAAAAAAATACAGCTTGAACACAAGCTTAGTAGTACCAAGTGCAGTGTTTAGCAACTGACAAGAAAAAAAATTGCGTGAGGCTGAGGGATCCAAAAAAAAAAATAAAATTTCTACAGCAATTTAATCAGACCTGCATAATTTACCCCAGCTTGAGCAATTTTATTTTAGAATTTTCTTCATGACAGTACCACCTAGCATTAACATGCATGTCAATTTTCTAAACATTCCAATCGTTGCGGTTTTAATTCAAATACTTCCAAAGAACATTGCTAAAGATCTTTAAAATCTTATAATCAATGTTGTAATAATTTCAACAATAATATTCTAATGATAGGTAATTGAAAGTTTATTATTTTATTTCGATTGTAACCGCACGAAGGAGATCTAAAACCCGAAAATGAACTAAATGAAGTAATGATATACAATGCCTCGTTTTATTTTATGATAAAATCATGAACTCATAAAAAAATTATTTTACCATACCCAAGTGTTTAAGTACAGTTTACCAAGATATCCAAGTACGGTTTTTATTGCCCAATAAAGACCTCCACCCACCAGAACATGTCTTAATAATTTTCTTTGAAACCATCCATAACTTATGATTCAAGTCTTTTAAATTTTTTTTTTTGATCATTATTTGAAATCTCTAAATATAAAAAGGGAACAAAATCTTCATTTAAAATCAATTTTTTATATTCTTTGTCTTTATTCAACAAAACTTTATTACAAAAATAACAAACAAACAAATTTAATCTGATCAAGTTATTATTATTATTTATTTGATTACACACATTTTATTTATTTATTTTTTTTTTATTTATTAATTGTACTGATTCAAACTCTATTAAAATCAAAGTACAACTAAGTTATTAAAAAGCATATTATATTTATCACAAAGCATTTTATCAACGCCCTTATCAATACGGTATAAATTTTCGCCACATTTTTTTTAAGCTGCACTAAGGAAAAAAAAAAAAAAGAAGCCGGTACCGATCAAATACACAACTCCACAAATTATTTACTCCTCCTTTTTATTTTAATTTTTTTTTATATAGAAATCTCTTTTTTCTCTCTTCACAACAACAACAACAAAAACAAACCAAATATGTCTGCTCGAGAACCTCCATCAGAACATGGCATTTCTGAACCTCCATCAACTGTTCAAGCTACTGTGCAATACGGTGACAAAAAAATCAAAGGTGCTACTTTAACTGTTCCTTATGATTTAACTGAACAAGGATTGCCAGTGGCGTTAAAGAACATTTTGGGATTACCAGAAAGTCAGGACATTGAAATCAAGAGATATTCTAAATCTCATGATTCATTTGTTACTTTGGATAATAAAACTGAGTATGATGCCATTTTTAGATCTTTGAAAGTTAAACACAAGTTTTCTTTCCAAGTTCATGGTGAGTCTTCCCCTTAAAAAGAGAAAAGAGAACAATATGTATTAATATATTAGATGTTGATGAAAATATTTCTTCTTTTGTTAAAAAATACGTTAATAACGTTGTTAATTCAAGTAAAAGAATCGATTTGCATAATTTAGAAAAAAATTTAATTAAAAGATTAAATAATAATAATGATTTTAAAAAAATCGTTGATGATTTGGTAATTAAATCATCATCAAAAGAAAGAGGTGGTTGTTCATCTTGTTCAGGTAATGATGATATTCATCAATGTATTTCTTGTGATGATTATAAATTATGTGGTCAATGTGTTCATGGTAGACAATCTTTACATCCAAATCATTCTTTTGTTCCTGAAAAAGAAGAAGAAAAGAAGGATTTAGTAAAACATAGTGCTTATTGTGATAATTGCAAACAAAATATTTATGGTACTAGATTTAAATGTTTAAATTGTCAAGATTATGATTTGTGTGAAACTTGTATTCAATTAGAATCTGAAATTCATCCACATTCTCATTCTTGGGCTAAATTACATTCAAATGATGATTTAATTTTAAGAAGAAGAGCTAAGAAATCTGAAGAATCAAAAAATACCCAACATGCAGCTATTTGTGATGGTTGTGATAAAACTATTGTTGGATTTAGATATAAATGTTTAAATTGTCCAGATTATGATTTGTGTATTGAATGTGTTAAATCAAAAGAAACTATTCATCCAGGTCATTCTTATGCTAGATTACATTATAATGAAGATTATTTAAGAGGTCCAACTATTAAACAAAAAGAAAAAGAACAAAAAGTACATCATTCTGCATTTTGTGATGGTTGTGATACAAGAATTTATGGTATTAGAAATAAATGCTTAGATTGTATTGATTTTGATTTATGTGAAGATTGTTTTGTAAAATCTAATCATGAACATTCTTTTGTCAAAATTAATAATCCAAGTGATTATATTCATAAGAAAAAAAATAAACATGTTCATAATTTAATTTCTTGTGATGGTCCATTATGTGATGGTAAAGATTTTATTCGAGGTATTCGATATAAATGTGGTATCTGTCCAGATGTTGATTTTTGTGAAAAATGTGAATCATCACCATTATTTGATCATGATGTTAATCATCCATTAGTTAAATTCAGAGTTCCAGCTGGTTATATGAATTTAGATATTGATATGGGTAAAATTTCATTACCAAATCAACCAAGAGAAGGTTCATTAGCAATAGTAGATAAGAGTCTACCAAAATATTCTGAAGAAGTTGAAGATGAAGAATTAAAAGTTCAAGTTAAGATTCCTCAAACTAGTTCAGTTATTCCAGTTAAGAAGGAGGAAGAAGAAGAAAAGCAAGAAAAAATGAATGCTGAATTATTGGAATTTACTGCAAATGCTAATGGATGTTTAACTTGGGTATTTAAAAATACTGGTGAAACTTGGAAGAGATTTACAAGAGTTGTACCAACGTTTGAAGAATCAGAAATGGTTAAATTTAGTTATACTCCTTTTGCAACACCAAATGGTCATAAAGCTACTTTTACTGCTTTTACTAATAAACCAAGTGATATGGCTAATGTTCCAACACATTGGTCAATTCAAACTCCAGATGGTGAATTATTTTTAGGTAAAGATTATAAAGAAGAAATTTTGGCAGCATTGAAAAATATTGAACAAGATATTGAACAAGAAGATGAACAAGAACAAATTAATGCTGAAGAAATGAGTGGTAAAATTATGGAAACAAATAATGAAGGTAATTTTTATACTTGGAAAATTATGAATGATGGTAAAGTCGATTGGCCAATTGGTATGTACTTGACAGTTAATGGTGAACATAAATCAATTGCAACTACAACAAAAGTTTCTATTGATGATTATATTCTATTCTCAATCTTTTTAAACAATTCTAAACCAAAAAATGTTCAATTATGGTGTGAACAAGGTGGATTTGATGTGTTGTTGAGTAATGATGATTTGGAATATTCTAATGTTGTTTTACCATCATTACCAAAAGAATCTGTTGAATTAAAGAAAGATGGTAGTGTTAAAAGCAGTGGATTAGAAACTGAAGATGAAGATGAACAATATGTTTTTAGTAGTGATGATACTACTGATAGTCAATATGATGTTGTTGACATGTCTGAATTAAGTGATGATGATTTTTAGGTTGGAAACTTTTTTTTTTTATAAATTATATAGGTTAATGGATTCTTAAAATTTTTTTTATTATTTTTTTTTTTTATTAGCGCTAAAATTTATTATGACTATAAATGAATCATTAAATCTTGAAGATATTCTTCAAAAAGCTACTGAGAAATTAGAAACAATACCAGAAACTGAATACCCTGGTAAAACTGCTTTAGATTCCATGTTAGGTACTATTGTTCCTTTCAACACTTTTTTACCAAATAATAATATTAATGATTTGTTATTATCAAGTTTTGATCAATTATCATCCAAAAACTATCAAATTTTTGCTGTTTGGTATGGTACATTAGCTTATTCACATTGGAATAATGATTTTAAAACAAGAGTTTATCCTCATGAAATTAATAATTTTAAAATAATTGATAATGATTTAAAATTTAAAGTGGTACGGCAATTAACTAATATTATGATGAAATATAATGAACCATTAGCAGCAAGAAGTTTATTTGATTTAGCATTAGCCCAGTTAGATAATTATGAACTAGCATGTAAAGAATATGAAGTTATAAATAAAAGATGGGGTGGATATAAAGCAAGTGCTGCTAATTCAGCAGTAAAAGTTTTTAAATTATCATTTTTAAAAAATGGAGGTAAAAATTTAAATATTAATGATGATTGGATTAATAGAAATGAATTTGATAAATGGTTAATGATTATTGCAAAATTTTTTGTTCAATAGATTAAGACTCCAGATAACTCATCTGTGTATACTATAATATAAATTTTTATTAATACTTATAATTTTTTTCTGTGGATACAGTTTATAATTATAGTGTGATGACTTTTGGCTTGAAAGTAAAGTTCGTTATAACATGTATTGCAACAAAGCGTTTAAATATAAATGATTCCATCACGCCGCATGAGATCTGAGACAATAAGCCGTTGATTTGGGTTAACGTTTGAAAGCCGCATTACTTGATAATAAAAGGTACTACATGAGACATACAATAAAAAGTAATGCAGTATCCACTCGTTGTTTCAATCAATTTAATCTACAATATTATGTTTAAAAGAATAAAAAGTCAATTAAACGAACGGAAAGAATAAATAAATATATTAAAATTAAACTTATTAAAAGAAGAAAAAAAAGAAAAAAAAAAAAAATTTAAAATAACCAACTACACCAATCTGATAATCCACCCATTCCACCACCACTACCACCACCACCACCAGAACTTGCAGCCTTTGAAATAGAGTTACCCATTGAACTAACAGTATTAGTAATTGCACCTATACTATTACCAACAGTTTGAGCAATACCTGGAGCTAATTTTAATGCATTATTAGCTAAAGAGGCAATACTTGGAATCCAACTTGCACCTGAACTACCACCAGTAATAGAACCTCCACTACTTGGAGTAGATCCTGTTACACTACCTTGAGTTGATCCACCACCATTACCAGTAACTGAAATTTGACCACTACCACTACCTGCTGGTGAACTACCACCAGAAGAACCAGAAGTTGTAGTAGTTTGTTGAGATGAACCAGATGAACCACCACTTGATGACCCACCAGATGTAGTTTGACCAGATGAACCACCAGTAATCTTACCGCTACCACCACCAGTAAAATTAATTGAACCACCACCACTACCACCACCACCAGTAGTTCCTGAAGTAGTTGTCATACCAGTAGTACCACCAGTTGATCCTCCAGTACTTCCACCACTAGAACCACCAATAGTTCCTAGAATATTGTTTAAAAAATCCATTCCAGGTTCTGGATTAGCATTTGGCAATGGTGCAGCTAAGACTGATGTAACAGCAATTGATGTAATTAATAATGAAGCTTTCATTTTTGTTGATAAAGAAAGAAAAGATGAATAGAAGGAAATTTTCAAATATTTATATATATATATATATTTTTTTTTAAAGTAATTATTTCATGTACACATTATGGAACAATTGAACTTTTTAAAAAAAAAAAACAATATACAATTTATGTACAATTAAGGTGCATAATTTATAAACATACATTTATTTTTTATAAGGTTTAAACCTATTTTTATTGATTTTTTCTTTAACAACGGATCTAGAAACATCAGTTGTAGCTCTTTTTAAATGAATAGGATGATTACCAATATATTTATTATTCATTTCTCTAAAAGCAGTTAAAAAATCTTTTGAATCACTAAAACTTACAAAACCAAATCCTTTACATTTATCAGCTTTATCTTTAACAACTTTAACTTTTTCAAGGCTTTGATATTTTGAAAATCCATCTTTTAACATATCATCATCAACTTCTGGTGATAAATTACCTACCCATAATCTAAAATGATTTGGATCCCATTCTAATAAAGTATCATCTTTCCATTTTTGTCCACCACCAGATCTTTTAACTGTTTCTTTTATAACAACTTTTTCTTCTGGTTTTTCTTTTGATTTTGGTAAATCAATAGCACCTAAGGTTGGACCTGTTGCTTTAACAGGTTCTAATTTTTTCACTTTTGGTTTAGTCTTATCATTATTATCAACCTTTGCCCATTGTGACATTTGTGGAAATTTTTTTTTTCTTGTGTTGAGAATTAAACGCGTGTGTAGTAGTGAATTTGGTTCCGATATTAGTAATTGGGATTAATAAAAAAAAAAATTGTTGCCAGCCTGCAACATATTTCGACAACCGATTTTTTTTCTTTTTATTTTCTTCCCTCATTACAAACACTAACTAACCATCCAAAAAAAATGGTATGTACTAACCAGAAGGAACTAAACTAACAAAACAAATAGTTAAAAATTTGGTCTTTAAAGCAACAGCAAGAATCTGATGATGCTAATGGGGTATCAAAGAAAAAAAAAGTTACCGCTGCACAATTACGAGTTCAAAAAGATATTACTGAATTATCATTACCAAATACAATGAAAACTAATTTTCCAGATCCAGATGATTTAATGCATTTTACTTTAGAATTAAAGCCAGATGAAGGGATGTATAAAGGTGGTAAATTTCGATTTTCATTTGATATTAATGGTAATTTCCCTCATGAACCTCCAAAAGTTAAATGTTTACAAAAAGTTTATCATCCAAATATTGATTTAGAAGGTAATGTTTGTTTAAATATTTTAAGAGAAGATTGGAAACCAGTTTTAAATTTAAATAGTATTATGATTGGGTTACAATATTTAATGTTAAGTCCAAATTCTAATGATCCATTAAATAAAACTGCTGCTGCTGTACTAGCGAAAGATGAAAATAAATTTAAACAAAATGTTAAAGTTAGTATGTCTGGTGGGATTGTTGATGGTGAGAGATTTGATAATGTGAATTAGAAAATTATCAGGAGTGCATATAGTAATGAAAATATTTATACTAATAAGCCTATGTTTCTATACACAGTTTTCCCCATTATGGAAAGATTTATGTTTACAAAAAAAGTCTTAAAAATGTAGATATCAAAATTGTATTTCAATTGACTGGTTTAAATTTATTAGATTATCCTTGATCAATGTTAAAATGGATAGTTGATGACAGGATATGTTATGAGTTTTTTATATCATCATTTACAAAGTAATAATATTGACCTAATAAAACTAGACGTTCCATTTTTCGTTTTATAAATAAATATTTACCCTAATTAAGATCATGTGTAGCTAAAAAAATCAAAGATTGATAATACGTTGAACCGACAATAAACTTGTGCATGCACCCAAATTAAACAAATGTTTTAAAAATTCATATTGTTTATAACCTTGTTCAAATTTTATATATCGATGAAATAGGCAGACAATATTTTTTGAAAAGGTTGTAATATGCCAATAGTGAGGCTGAAACATAAAATATTGCAGCTATAATTATAGTATACGTTTTTATAAAATGGTCTAGTTATAGTTATAATATACAGTATATATTACTCTTCTAAATTATTAATAACGTTGATATTGGTTATGATTATAATGTTTTGATACTTCAAAGTTTATTAAATATTTATATCTGTTACAATTGAATACTGTAATATATTGAGATATTCCTATTGATATCCTATAAGAAATTACTGATTTTGTTGTTCATAACTGCATATGTATCAGCATCTTTGAAAGCGATCTTAATTAATAACTACTGCTTCATCTTAATTCACCATTGATACAAAGTTAGGCTTGGGCTTGTATACTGGAAAAAAACAATCAGCGCGTCAAATTTTTAACTTGTACATAAAGGTTTTTGTAACAAATTATAACCAATAGCTGTATTTTGTCTTTAGTCTGATATAATTATCAACTTTTTTGATTAAGGGGGTATTAATCTAAGTTGATTGAAACTATAATATGGTAGTTAGAATGTTGGATATCATATAATGTACTTGAAAATTCTTGCAATTTGTATACATCGATTTTTTTACCACAATTTAAAATACCACAAAAGTCATTCTAAATAGAAAATTAGCTATGGGTTTTCAAATTATATGAGATATAAGGAGTGTTTCAAATTATGATATAATATCAATCACATTTTCTCCAAAAAAAAGGGAGAAAAAATGTGTATATTGAGATTTGTTCAATGCATAGATTAAGCACATGGTAACTTGATATTGAAGTTGACATTGTTAATATTGTTTATAATATCAACGGGCTACACATGTATTAATTCAATTTATATATAATTTAAACCAATTAATGAATTGTCAAGTTCTAATTATATAATCAATCGATAATGAATTCGATCAAATTTAAAGCCACTCAAAAGGAAATATTAGATTCAAGTATACTATAGTCTAGTGCTGAAAATCATCGAGTGGTCTTCTCCTCAAGAGACCCCTAAATTGAGAAATCCACGGTCAGAAAATTGTCCGAATTTTTTTAAGCGGGTCTGATTCGCTTGCGCAACCAAGCCAGTGTTTAAGCTGTATATTTTTGTGCGGCTGTGTATATTTTACCGGTCAGTCTATTTTGTGAAGCTTAAAGTAATCCGGTTTCTAGTAAATATACTACAGTAGTCTCAGTGGATTATCTGGTAAGTAGATATACAGTGTATATCAGATCCATATTAATTAATCTGTACGTACGTATTTACCGGTTTGATTCTTTTTGTAGTAAATGCGGCTTTTTGTATATTTTGTAAATTTTACCTGGTAAATGCTGAATTTAAATATATTTATTTATCTGTATATATTAAATAAAATTAATTGAATGGTAAAAAAATGCAATTTTAAAATTGATTATATTATAACATTATATTTTGATCATATAAATTTGTTATAATTAATATATATATTAATATATAGCAATGGCTACTATTAAATTAATTAAAAAAATAAAAAAACGCTAATACATTGGATTTAGAATGATCTTTGTACCATCTATCACCGAAAGATTAATACTACAATTACATCAATAAGAGCAATTAGGCATCCTAAACTACCATGTGATCGATCATAATCATTGTTTTAATGCACCAACTCTAAGAGCTATCGATCATTAAGAACAATCATTATTATTATTAGTGAACTTCCAGAACATTTTCAATTTAAAGGATTTCCAAATTTACCAAGAAATTCAATTCCAATCATTGCTAAAGAAGCAATATGGACTGATAACCATAAAGAATGTAACGTACAATGTTTCCATTAAGATTATTTTATGCTATTACAATCCATACATCTCAAGGATTAATATTGGATAAAGCAGTAGCAGTAGTTGAATTTAGTTCAGATTTTGGTTCATTTTTTGTTGCATTATCAAGAGTTAAATCTATTGAAACTGTTGCAATTAATGATAAAACTCCAATTATTTTTGATTCTTTAAAAACCACAAGAGCTGCTTATGGAAATTTAGAGCTTGAATTGAAAAGAATAACTAAAGATAGAGATATGATAGATTATTCTGATTATTACTATGTTGTTGATGTATTTGAAGATAGAGCATAAGTTTTTTTCAATAATATGGTAATGTTTGTGTGTTGTTTTATTGTTTTATTTTATTTTTTTTTTTTCAATGTTAGTTTTATAATAATAATATTTTTTTTTTTTTTTTTTCATCTAGCACACCACACGTTGGGAAAAAAGAGCACTAAGGCTCCGGTGAGTAACAGTGCATGCACTGTACTGCGTCTGAGTTATTTAAACATACATAAACACAAAACACGGTATCAAAAATACACGCGCATATAAACAACGCGATACTTTGACATAAATATACTACAACAAAACCATCAATATCATTAAAAATATTAATAATTGATTCAAAATTTAATGTTTAATATCATGAGGGCATTTTTTTTGGGATTTTAAAAAATTTGAAATCTTTAGAGCCTGTTGATTTTTTTTTGTTTTTTTTTTTTTTTTTAATTACTAGGGTATGTATTTCGAAAAATTTGTGATAAAAAAAATAAACAGTTATAGCGTCTAGATTTATTTTATTATTGACCCTTTTTTCTCTCTTAATTTTTTTTTTCTTCCTTTTTTACTTAATCAATTAATAAAATAGACGACAAGAATTGTTCATAAAAATAACACTATTTTAATAGAAGTATGTATACTAATCAAAAAAACAAAACTAACAACTTAGTATAACAGAATATTAATATGTCTACATATATTGATACAGTAGATTTTGATGTTTTACTACAAGCGCCAAGTCATTGTTTTGATGGTGAAGTTGCATATGAACAAAATTCTAATTTAGATTCAGAATCAGAATCAGAATCAGAATCAGAATCAGAATCAGAATCAGAATCAGAATCAGAATCAGAATCAGAATCAGAATCAGAATTAGAATCATTGTAGTTGATGAAAATCAATCAACTGATATCGAATCTAATTTAGCTCTAGAACCATTTATTATTTATTCAAGTATGTATTTTTTTGAAAAACTTTAAACTAACAAAATTAGTACCAAAAGATTTTATAACATCAAATTTTAATATAAATTTGAAACCTTATGAACCATATGTTTTAAAACAAGGTGAAGTTTCATATCAAATGATTCAAGCACAAGGTGCAGGTTATCTAATGACTGGAATTTTAGTGTTGAAATACATCAAGTTATATGGTAAAGAAATGATTTTTATTCTTAGTGAATTTATTAATGATGGTACAAAAGATCCAGCCTATGAGATCAAATTATTAGAAAAATTGTTAGAAGAAGAAAAAACTGGCTTAAAATGCTGTTATGCATCAACAAAATCAAAAGCTTTAATTTTATTACCAAAATCTTTTAATGGTAGAATTGTTGGTAATGAAGGTTTAGATGAAGATTTACAACAAAGATCAACAGTAGTTCAATACTCTCATGGAGGAAAACAAGAATTAGTTGGTGCTGTTTATGGCCCAAATAAAAATAAAAAGCAATTTATACATCAATTAACATTACAATATCAACATATTAAAGAAGAATTAAAAGTAGATCCAAATGATATCATGGTTGGTGGTGATTGGAATGGTTATTTAACAACATTCCAACATTCATTAAGAAGACCATCTGAAATTTCTGAAGATTTGACTCAATTTGTTGAAACAATTTTTGGAGATTATACTGATGATATTAATTTGTTTTATAAAGCAACTTCAAATTATTATCCAACTTGTAATGTTTGTAAAGATCATAAAATTGAAAAGAAAAAATTTTTGGAAATTCATCCAGATGATTATGAAAGATTTGATAATAGTGGATTAACAGGTTTGGATGTTAGTACAACAGCTGCTCAAATTGATTTTATGTTGGGTAAATGTAATGTTAAACATGTTGTTATTGATCAAAGATATGGTAATCATTTTAATACTCATTTTGTTAAAACACCATATCCTGTTGAACCTGAGCCTGCTCAGTTATTGGATTACAGGGGTTTTAATAAAAGTTTATTCAATCATTATCCAAAATCTTTAACATTTAAAGGTGCTAGTAAACCTAGACCTTCTCAAATAAAGAAAGAATTACCAAGAATTAGTGGAACATGGGGTGATAAAATTAGAGAAGTTATTGTTGATTTAAAAGATTTAGATGGTGATATTGATTTGAAGAAACAATTAGGTGTTAATGGTGCTGATGCATTAGTGAGTGTTGATAATGGGATTATTAAGGTTGAGTTTGGAATTTTTTTTAAATTTTTCAAACGTGTTTATCCAGATTATGCTGGCCATGCTTGGCCAGGTTTTGTTTTTGAAGCAATTAAATTTTCTCCCAACGTTTGTTATGAAAACAAAAATTTTCTTCACAACCCACAAAAATTAAAAAGAATCAAATGTCAAGATATTTATGATAAAATTCCAGAAAGTGGTATATTATTACAACAGTTATTTGAAGAGTTAGAAGAATCAGCAACAAAAAACCAATGGCCAATCAACTGGCGATCATCAATTAGAAAAACTACCAATTTATCAACAGCATTTCACCAATTCAATAACAAATTGTATTTAACTAATAAAAAAATATTTGATGAAATTAAATTTTTCACATTGACATGTTTAAAAGATGAAATTACTTTTGAAAATTTGGTTAAATCTGTATCAGAAGAAACAAATTCTAATCCAGATATTGTTGAAGATATTATCAAAAGAATTTTTTTTTCTATTAAACATTTAATTGTTGAAAAAGATGGTTATTATTGTTTGGGAAGTACTAATCAAATTGGATTACCACCATGTGAATCATTAAAAGAAAGTTTGAAAATTTCTCAAAATTTTAGTTATGTTTTAAAAGAATTTGCCAAAATTTTTGATGATGATGTTAGTAAACATTATATTTATTATTATTTGGTTAATTATATTTCGACATCACAAACTTTTTATAGATATCATGGATTTATTAAACAAGCACCACCAGAAGAGTTGGCAGCAATAAAAAATCAAATTAAAAAATTCAAAGAAAAAAATATTCCAGATGATCAAATTGTTGATAAAATTGAATCTAATTTACCATCATCTGCTAAATCAAAAATTGTTAGAATTTTGATTTATAAGTTGAATTATTATATACCAATTAATGTTGAACATCCGACATCTGGTTTAACACCTTTATTAAAAGAATTAGCTGGTACTTCAGGTAAAACAACAGATGAATTAATTAAAATGTTAAAAAATGGTTATTATAAGAATGAAGAAATTGATATTATTGAAAGATTTACTAAACAAGCATTGTTAGCTGAACGAAATTTTAAGTTTTATCAAGGTAAATGGTACGCTATGGATAAAATGGTACATCCTTCAAATGGTTTAAGAGAAGAAATTAAACAACAACTAGGTGATGGTAATAATTTGGATTGGTTGGTAGATAAAATACACAATATTTATTACGAAAAGCAAGGATTTTCAAAAAAAGCAACAAGAGAATTAGTATTAAAACATTTAAGAACACCAAATTTTAAAAAAATTAATGGTATATATACTGTTGTTACTGTAAAACATCCTGGTGGGTCATTAGGTAGTGCTATTGTAAATTTTATTAATGATGGAAATAAACAAGGTAAAACTTTCAAACAGATTTATGATGAATTTGAACCATTTTATAAACAACAAGATATTGATTATTCTGGTATTAGATATTATTTATTTAAAACTTTGGACAATAAAAAATTGATCAAGAAGATTGATGGTTTTTATAAAGTTTTAGAATATGATGAACCTCAAGGTGGATTAACATATAATATTAAAAATTTTATTGGTGATTCAACTAAAACAATTGATGAAATTTATACCCATGTTAGTCAAAATTATTTAAAGCAAGGTTTAGATGAAACTGGTATTAGATGGAAAATCAATAGTGTTATTAATAGATGTTATACAATTACAAAAGATGGAGAAATATTAAAAAATGTTGATGATATTAAATGGATGGATGATTTAAGAAGTGAAATTATTAAATTTTTGAATGAAAATGGATTATATTCAGTTCAACAATTAATAGAATTAACATCTGATTTAACTAAAAATAAACCAAAAGATATTGTTGAAAAATTTGTTAGATCAGTTCAATCAAGTTTTAAAGTCAATGAACGAATAAAAGCTTTATCAACTAGTGATATTGTAATTAATAATTTATTAAAAATTGTTGATAGACAAACTCCAAAAAGTATTGAAAAGATTTATGATGAATATTTAAAAGAGTTTAATAATAATAATACCAGTAAAGAAATTATTAAACAACAAATAATAACCAATTTAAATACCGAAAAGTTTATTAGCTATGATGGTAATAATTGGATCCAATTTGATAATAAATATTTAGCTGAAATGAAATTAGGTATTAAAGATTTGATTGGTAATAAAAAAGGTATTACAGCTGATGATGAATTATTTTTGGATTTTTATAATAAATATGTCAATATTCCAAAATATTATTTAGAAAATTTGGTTAGATCAATGTTACCAAAAGAACGTTTCATTTGTGTTGGTTACTCATATGGAGATGATGGAGATGCAGTAGAAGTGGTTAAAAGTTATTTTGATGAACATGAAATATTACCAACAAGAAATGTATTGATGGATTATTGTTTAAAAAAATTAAATCCTGAAAAATGGAATGAAAAATCATTCTCCAATTTCATTGAAATGAAAAGAGGTTCATTATTATTAACCAAAGATTCTGATAATGGTGAGAAAGTTTATACCATTTCAAAACCCTATGTTTTTTATGGTGATTTGAAGGTTTTAATTTTTCAATTATTAACAAATTCTAAAAAACCATTAGCTACTGATGAAATTATCAATCTTATTCATTCCAATTATTTTAAATTAGTTGGTAGACCATTATTTTTTTCAAGATCATCAACTATTGGATGTTTAAAAAGATATTTTAAATCTGAAATTATCAGTGGTGTTGAAACTTGGAGTGTTATTGGAACTTTATCAAAAGGTTTTAGTTTAAATGAAAAAGTTTACTTATTATTTGGAGATAGAAATGAATTGAGTTTAAAAGAAATTCAATCTCATTATCCAACTTTTAAGAGGTCTAAATGTGCTAATTATTCTTATTTAGTAGAGAAAGAAGTTGCTGATAGTAAAGAAGGTACAATTTATCAAAGAATTGATGATATATTGTTAGTTAATAAAATTTATTGGCAGGTTGATGATTATTTTAGAATAAATCAAATTACTGAAAATCCTGGTTCATTTAATAGTATTACACAAGAAATTTTTAATGAATTAACTTTAGAAACTAATTTTACTGATCATGTTGTTAAACAAATAATTCGTAAACTGGTTGTTCGAATTTCTAGAAAATTGGAAAGTAAAAAAGCTAATATTAAAAGATGTAATAAAAAACAATCAAAACAACCAAAACAACCAAAATTTGATAATTATAATTCTTTTTTTGGATTTTCAAATAATATTAACCAAGTTCAACAATCATCATCAATTAATTCAAATGAAACATTAAAAAGAGGTTCAAATAGTTTACATGAAAGTTCTAGTAAAAGAATTAAAATGTTGAAGATTAATGAAGATGTTAATGTTTCACCTGGTAGAACAAGACCAAAAACAAATATTTCTAAACAAGAAAACATCAATTTGAAACGAAAATGCTCAACAAAATCAGATAAAGGTAATAAAAGATTTAAAGATGTTGCAAATTCACCAAGTTTTGATAATATTATTAAAGAAGTAACAATTTCATCTGGTTTTAAATCATCAAGTAAAAAAACATCAAATGAACAAGGTAAAAAAGATTCTGATATATTTAGTGATGATGATACAGTACCACCAAGTGATGATAATGAAGAGATTTTCCCACCAACTGATGAATCTGAAGAAGAAATTAATGCAAGTTATGGTGTTGATATATTTAGTGATGATGATACAGTACCACCAAGTGATAGTAATGAAGAGATTTTCCCACCAACTGATGATGAATCTTTTGAAGAACAAATAGAAAATAATCGAGTTCAAGGTGATAGTAATATTGATAATGACTGTTATTCACCTCCAAGTGATGATAGTGATGATGATTCATCTAATGGAGAAGATGAAATGATTAATGATGGTTTATTAAATGAAGAAGATGGTGAAGAAAGAATAAGAAATAGAGATAGAAAAGGTAAAAAAAAAAGTTATAAAGAATATTTTATAGATTAAATATTATATAATTTTTACAAAATTTCATTATAACTAACCTCTTGCCAAATTGTAGAATTATCTAATAAAATTGTTTATAATGGGTATCAAATTCACTTTATTCGTGTAAATGTTTCTCAAGGTGCTGGTTAAAAACCAGTCTAAGACTTGACTCATTTTGTTTGAGCTACCACAAATTTAAATGACTTTGAAACTTGAATATTAGTATGTATAAGTTTTTTTAGAGATATTAAAATGAATTCTTAGAAAATTATCTATCTTTTTTCCATTATAAAAGAAATAATTTATGCAAGTTGTTTTTTAGTGCTTAAATTTTCTAAGCTCGCGTGCGGTGAGTGGCGTACCACCCACTACTAAATCAAACGCGCCAACATTTTTTTTTTTTTTGTTATCTCCTGACTACAACTAGAACCAGCACCAACAATGACTAACGATAATCATTTATCTGATAGAGAACATGAAGATGTATCAGGTACAGATGATGAAGACGTATCTGATACTGAGGTTCACTATCCTGACTTAAATAATTTCAACATCGAGGAATTAACAAAATTCGTTAATACTGATTTAATTAAACAAGAAAACTTTGGTTCACCTTATCCAGATCATATAATATTAAATCGATTTTGGTGTATATTTCATTGTTACATTGTTAATCCACCAATAAACTCCATTTCAAAAAATTCTATTCAAAATGCAGATTGTAACCTTCGATTTTATGATTTTTGTTATAAACATTTAAACTTATATGTTCAACCAAGTGAATGGATTAAATATAAAAAGAATAAAAAGAATGTTAAAATTGAACATTTGTTATTAAAGATTAATATGGATAATGAATTTGGAAATTTTACAAGAGTCTATTCGCCATTAAAAGATCAACCACATGTTTGTTTTATTACTAATTTAATTATCCATTGTTTAAGACATGGGTTGATTAATGGTAGCAATATGAATGAATGTTTATCAATTGATAATTTAACTAAAGATGGTTATTTTATTTTTACTCACGGTGATTATGTTATTGTTGATAATGAATTTACTAGAGAAATTATGGAGATTATTGAAAATTATTACAAAAATGAAAAAAAAGAAGATTTAGTTTGGCCATTTGTTCATGAAGAATATCATAATAGAAAAATCACAAAATATTTAAAATCACCAGAAGCATATTGTGAATATTATTCAACTTATAATAATTATTTGAATGATAAATTATTGAAATTAAAAATCAATAATAAGCCAATTGAAGAAGGTTTAAAATTAATTAGTAAATCTGGGAATTCCAGAAATGAACCAAATATTTTCTATTATAAATGTATCAAAATTAATTGTGAGAAAATCTTTAATAGTTATCCAAGTTTAGTTGAACATACAAATTCTTGTGAAGGTTTGAAATTTAAATGTGAAAAATGTCCTAAGGCATTTAAAACCAAAAAATTATTAAGAACACATGTTTGGGGATTTCATTCTTCTGAAGTATGCCCATTTATATATCCTAGTGGTAAAGAATGTGGTCATACCGGTACTAAAAGTGCAATGATCCAACATGGGTTTAAACATTTTACTGTTTTATGTCCATTCAAAGAATGTAATGAAATTGATGTTATGGGTAAGATAAAATTTAGTGGAGGAAGTGGTTATGAAGTTGAACGACACTTAAAAAGTATGCACAAAAACTGTAAAGATTTGGATGATAAAGTATTAAAAGCTAAAGAAGATGGAAAAGCCAAAGCCGAGCAATGGAAAGCTTATCGAGAAGGGAAAGAAGACGGTAAAAAAGATATTGAAAATGAAGGTAAAAAAGATGGCCAAGAAGATGTTGGAAATGAAGAAGATAGTGAAGATGAAGATATGAAAGAAAGAAGTGATGATGATAATGGGAAATAGTTTTTTTATATACTAAAATATTTTATGTATTGCTATTTAAATTTAAATATTATTATAATATCTTGTTATATTATTTTAAGCTTAAGTAGTCGTCGTCGTCGTAGCTTGAGGATCCCTAACCTCACGTTAGAATGTATCGCAATATTTCAGACAATAAAACTACGATTAGGACCCCCGGGCCATCCCTCCAATAGTGTCACCATACCAGCTTTTTTTTTCCGTCACGGAATTTCTTATTATATACAAAATACATACACACACTATAAGTATTTTCTACTTTTTATAAATCAACCAATATCACTGATTTTTGTGATACAATAAGCTTATTCTGTTAGTCTATAAGCTTGTAACACTATTGTATAACTTAGAAGCAGGCATCAGATAGACCATCATACTCATCATTCTAACAGACCAAGGGCTATCTATCCTATCTTTTTAAAAGAAACATATCCAAAGATTAAACTGTTCAAAGATAATTTTAACAGTAAAATATGATAACGAGAATAACAATGTAAATATTAGTAAAAAAATAAACTTGTTTATTTCAGTTTTGATAGGGCAGCTTATTCTGGGGAAACCTACCTACCAGGTATACTTTAATCTTTGAATCAAGAATCAGTCATACTTTATTTTCTATTCTGAGAAATTCAAAAAAAAAAAATTGTAACTCAAGCATAAGCCCGATGTCGCTTAACAAATCGGAGCCAATCATCGCCACTGATAGGGAGAATCGGCACCCGAAATCGGGACCGATATAGGAGGCCCTTTTAAGCTGGAACCCGAGTTGCCAATCATCGCTCATGAATTTTTCAAATGGACAAGAAAACGTGTTATCACTGCTTGACAAACAATAAGATCTTTTAATGAAAATAGCGGGGTCTTGAAAAAAAATAAAATAAAAGAGTCACGAACAAAAATCACCTCTTGAATTTTTCACTCTATAAATATCAATTCAACTCCCCTTTTTTTTTTTTTTTTTTTTTTTTTTTTATCACATCAATTACAAAAAAAAAAAATCATGTCTTCAAGAACTGTTTTGCGAGCTACTGCTCGAGCTGCTTCAAGAGCTGCTACTAGATCATTAACCCAACAAACTCAAAAACGTGCATTCTCTTTTGCTATGAACCGACCAATTCAACAAGCTAAACCATTAACTAGAGGTGTTAAAACTATCAATTTTGGTGGTACTGATGAAATTGTTTATGAACGATCAGATTGGCCAAGAGAAAAATTATTAGAATATTTCAAAAATGATACTTTAGCTATGATTGGTTATGGTTCTCAAGGTTATGGTCAAAGTTTAAATTTAAGAGATAATGGTTTAAATGTTATTGTTGGTGTTCGAAAAGGTGGTGCTTCATGGAAAGCTGCTTTAGATGATGGTTGGGTTGAAGGTGAAAACTTATTTGATATTGCAGAAGCTGTTAAAAGAGGTACTGTTGTTATGAATTTATTATCTGATGCTTCTCAATCATCAACTTGGAAAGATATTGTTCCATTATTAAATTCTTCAAAAACTTTATATTTCTCCCATGGGTTTTCACCAGTCTTTAAAGATTTAACTGGTGTTGAACCACCAAAAGATATGGATGTTATCTTGGTTGCTCCAAAAGGTTCTGGTAGAACTGTTCGATCTTTATTTAAAGAAGGTAGAGGTATTAATTCATCCTATGCCGTTTGGAATGATGTTACTGGTAAAGCTGAAGAAAAAGCTACTGCATTGGCTATTGCTGTTGGTTCAGGTTATGTTTATCAAACCACTTTTGAAAAAGAAGTTAGATCAGATTTATATGGTGAACGTGGCTGTTTAATGGGTGGTATTCAAGGTATGTTTTTGGCTCAATATGAAGTTTTGCGTGAAAATGGACATTCTCCATCAGAAGCATTCAATGAGACGGTAGAAGAGGCAACCGAAAGTTTATATCCATTGATTGGAAAGAATGGAATGGATATGATGGCCGCGGCATGTAGTCAAACTGCCATTACTGGATTTTGGACCTGGGCTCCACGATTTAAGGATGCCTTGAAACCAGTATTTACCGATTTATACAAGTCTGTTGTTGATGGTACTGAAGTTAAAGAAGCTTTGGAAGCTGGTAAACGGCCAGATTACGCTGCAAAGACTGAAGAACGGCTAGATGAGATTAGAAACCAAGAAATCTGGAAAGTTGGGAAGGCGGTAAGAGCTTTGCGTCCAAATAAGGTATAGGATAACAATTTCTGACCTATTTAAGTCTCATGTTTAGGAATAAAAAAAGGGAAGAAGAAATTTATTTTTATCTACATTTCTTATGTTCCATGAAGTGAATTTTTGTTAGATCCTTTTTTCTCCTTTTGTATTTATTTATTTCTTAATTTAATGCTTTAATTATTTTGTGATTATTGTAGTTTTATTTCATGTAAATCAATTTATCTTAGATCAATGTTGATGTCAGATTTTCGAGGTTATGATGGGATCTAAGACAATTGTTCGATGCGGATACTAGATCGACTATCGATTGTGGTCCGCGGCTGATAATAATCAGATTTTTTAGCCGTACTGAGCCGCATTATACCTAGCCACACATTGCTTAGTTAACAGCTTAACAACTTACTGTAAATGCGTGATACCCAAGAATCTGCAGGCCACTATCGATATATCAGATATACACTACAGTATCATGATAGCATTCCTTCGCTAGCTCGACTCCCTCGCTACGCCTACAGAGGGTTGGAGGTGTAACCGGTTTCTACTGTAGTGGTACATAAAAGATATATAAGTAATGTTATGTTTTACACGTGTGTCCACCCACCCACCCCCTTTCTACATATTCCTAAGCAATTTATACTTCTATCTGATAGAGACTAAAAAAGATACGCCTGAGCGGGTCTGCTAGTGAAAGAAATGATAATCGTTACGTGATTTTGTAAGCTATGTTGTTCACTAGAGCGACGGTTTTAAGTATTTAATTAACATTTAAGCTACCGATTTTACTAAAGCTTCAAGCACAGAAGCCAGAGCCGCACCAGATCCAGGTCCGAGATCCGAGTTCAAAAATTTTCTCAAGTAGAAGTAGTCTCGCGGTTTAGAGTCGGAGGTTACACCTCCAACCATGTGGTACATCTGATCATGATGTATGCCGTTTGAAGTTGGATGTGTTTAATTATGGCACGGGTGCAACGATTATAGAGCAAAAACCCATAATCATCAATTCCACGTAATAAATACCAATTATAGAATTAATAAGATTATAGTTTGAACTATATATTTGCACTGTAACGATCTATAGATTTAGTTCCTACAAATTAGCTTACGAGCTTCTCTGGTTGAAGTATAAATGTAGTACTTAGACTACTAACATGTATTTGTTACACACTAAATATCTTAGTCGTTACAGGATATAATTAAACCTGATGAATCTATTAAGCTGTATTTAGAAAACTATATAAATGGTAATTCAATTCCTACAAATTCATGAATTCTTTAGGAATTTCATTATTCCCGATCTTGGTTATAACATTCTATTCTCAATGTTAATTCCTCGATTGTGTGGGTATTGGATTATCTCTATATAATAATAGATATAGTTCATTGTGTGCAAGTAACCATCTAAGAGATTAGATCTTGTTATAATTGCTACAATGTTGTTTATTTAACTTTAATTATATTTAGACTTTCCACTTTACACCGGCCGTAGAATACCTGATTGGTACTTTAGAGTGACTTTTGGGCTTACAGTGGGTAGTGTGGTTGAACAGCGCAAAAAAACATTTCTTACAATAAAAATGTCTAATGATTTCGAATGCCATTTTTTCTCATATATAATACATTTTATTTTGTAGCAGCAGCTTATATACATATAAAAACAGAGGGCCAGTTCCAACCTTCCTACTGCTTTTTTTACAATGCATATGTCTAATACTAGTAAGCTTGACTACACTTTTTTTCATCTAATGATAGTTTCTTATATCAGTGATATGTCCTTCATTTTTCCAACCCAAAAGTTACCATGGATGTTTTTTATAGTTTATAGTTGTGGAGAGGTGAAAAAAAAACACAAGATAGGCAGGTGCATCGGAGACCAGCTTAAAAGTAGGACGCACAGCATTTTTTTTTTACCCCTCCCAAATTCAGATACTATATAGTATAGTATAGTATAGTATAGTATAGTATAGTATAGTATAGTATAGTATAGTATAGTATAGTATAGTATAGTATAGTATAGTATAGTATAGTATAGTATAGTATAGTATAGTATAGTATAGTATAGTATAGTATAGTATAGTATAGTATAGTATAGTATAGTATAGTATAGTATAGTATAGTATAGTATAGTATA
>JAJLUL010000170.1:27893-44733 GCA_030564325.1 Blastobotrys capitulatus | reverse complement strand
GTGTATCCTCTCAACTCCGATGTTCCGACATCAGGAGGTTAAGTTAGTTTTCATATAGTTTGTAAGTTAGATTCTAGACAACAACTATCTTCTATTCTGAATTATAATATATACGTTATTATATCAACCTCTAGGTTTCCGTAGAACCCTAAGGTGCAGAACCGAAATAGTCAATATTAAGACTAGACGCTAAGCACATAATTATGACTAAATCCTCAACCCCAAAATATGGAAATGACATATCTATTTAGTTGATTTTCCAATAAAGATGCCACCTATAGAATATTAGTATTAGTAATACTGTCTCTCCCAGGCCTGACTTTAAGCTACCATAACCCTGAAAAAAAATTTACAATTGCCTAATAATAGGTTACTGAAAAGTATAATCCTATCCAGATACTGATATCATGAATCACAACTAAAAAAATACAATTGCTCATTAACCAAAAATTTAGATCCTAGAATGTGTAATGATGATGATATATCCGACTTGCATCGCCGCATTCTCCATCGGTCACTAGACCAACAATCATCGAAACCATCTATTGACGTTCCTAAGCTATCAATAAGAAATCGATGATGCCGTCGGTATACCATTTACCACCGTTTGAGGCCAACCCCACTACAAAAGATTTTAAATCATGCCACCATGGCCACGCCACGCACCAAAACACCACGCACTTGACAGTGATACAGCATACTTCCAGGTAAATAAATGGGTTAACAACAACAAAAAACCCTTGTTGTTAAATCGAGTACCAAGCTGAAAAAAAAAAAAAAATACAATCCAAAACACTATATAAAAATCTAAAATTTTCCGATTTTTTTCCTTTCCTTTTTTTCTCTTCTTTTTCTCTTCACGAAAAAAAAATTAAAACTAGTCCAACACAATGAAAGATAAAAAAGACGATTGTGTTATTACTGAAGAAAAAGATGGTAAAACCATTGACTATGTAGACATTAGTCAAGGTCAAGGTAGTGATGATGATGATCAACCACATCATCAAATGTTCCATTCAGCAGAACATTCATATGCTGATGAAAAAACAATGATGAATGTTGATGCTAAATATCGTGCATTACATAACAATCAATCACAACAACAACATCAACAACAACAAAAGGATTATAAAGATGCAATGACAAGTCCAAAAGGTTTAAAAGCAGAAATGTTAAGACCACCTCCACCTCCTTTAAATCTTGGTGATGGTACATCAACTCCACAAGATCATATTAAATGGGCTCAGTTTAATCAACAACATGATCAAGGTAATTTCACTCATGATGGATCAGAAGAAGATAAATCAATTGCTTATGAATTGGCAGGAATGTATAAAAAAGTTCGTGATTGTTTAAATATTCGACATAAATATCAAAAAGTTTCATTACAAAGAGAAGAAGATAATCCAAAAAATCAACCAGATTGGAAAATTTATCCACCACCACCAAAACCATTTTGGAAAGATAATAAAGAATTTCCAATTAGTACAAGTGGTGATGTACCATTAAATAGTTTTAGTGGTAAAAGAAAATATACTGATCAAATTGGTGTTGGAGATGATTTTGAATTTGAAAAATGTGAAATTCCAGGCCCATGTGAAGGAATTTTTGAATTAGATGATAGAGGTGTTTATCAAGTTTATTCAAATCAAAATGATTATGAAAATGATGTACCAATTGTTGAAGTTCCAACTATTAGAGATTATTATATGGATTTGAATAAAATTTGTGGAATTAGTAGTGAAGGACCATCAAAAAGTTTTGCATTTAGAAGATTAGAATATTTAGAAGCAAAATGGAATTTATATTCTTTATTAAATGAATATCAAGAAACCGCTGATTCAAAAAAAACTCCACATCGAGATTTTTATAATGTTAGAAAAGTTGATACACATGTTCATCATTCTGCTTGTATGAATCAAAAACATTTATTAAGATTTATTAAATATAAAATGAAAAAAAATCCTCATGAAGTTGTTATTTATAGAGATAAAAAATTATTAACATTAAATGAAGTATTTGAATCTTTACAATTAAGTGCTTATGATTTAAGTATTGATACTTTAGATATGCATGCTCATAAAGATACATTTCATCGATTTGATAAATTTAATTTAAAATATAATCCAATTGGTGAATCAAGATTAAGAGAAATTTTTTTAAAAACTGATAATTATATTAAAGGAAGATATTTGGCAGAATTAACAAAAGAAGTTGTTGATGATTTGGAACAATCAAAATATCAAATGGCAGAATATAGAATTAGTATTTATGGTAGATCTGAAGATGAATGGGATAAATTGGCTTGTTGGGTTGTTGATAATAAATTATTTTCACCAAATGTTAGATGGTTAATTCAAGTTCCAAGATTATATGATATTTATAAAAAATCAAATACTGTTGAATCTTTTGAACAAGTTGTTACAAATATTTTCAAACCATTATTTGAAGTTACTCAAAATCCTCAATCACATCCAAAATTACATGTAATGTTACAAAGAGTTATTGGATTTGATTCTGTTGATGATGAATCAAAAGCTGATAGAGTAATGCATAGAAAATTCCCAACTCCAAAATATTGGGATAGTCCACAAAATCCTCCTTATTCTTATTATTTATATTATATTTATTCAAATTTAACTTCATTAAATAATTGGAGACAATCAAGAGGTTTTAATACATTTGTTTTTAGACCTCATTGTGGTGAAGCAGGAGATCCAGAACATTTAGTTGCAGCATTTTTAGTTGCTCAAGGTATTAATCATGGTATTTTATTAAGAAAAGTACCATTTATGCAATATTTATATTATTTGGATAAAATTGGTTTAGCAATGTCACCATTATCAAATAATGCATTATTTTTAACTTATGATAAAAATCCTTTTTATAGTTATTTTAAAAAAGGTTTAAATGTTTCATTATCAACTGATGATCCTTTACAATTTAGTTATACAAAAGAACCTTTAATTGAAGAATATAGTGTTGCTGCTCAAATTTATAAATTAAGTGCTGTTGATATGTGTGAATTGGCAAGAAATTCTGTTTTACAAAGTGGTTTTGAAGCTGAAATGAAAAAACATTGGATTGGTAAAAATTATATGGTTGATGGTCCAGATGGTAATGTTATGGAAAAAACAAATGTTCCTGATGTTAGAGTAAGTTATCGTCATGAAACTTATTTACATGAATTGGAATTAATGCAACAATATACTGGTGAATTATCTGATGTTAATATTTCAAGAGTTGTTCAAAATATGAATATTACTTCTTAGGAGTTTTTGATTTCTGTATGTAAAATTGTTTTTTGTAAAAATATTAAATTAAAATAAATTAAAAAAAAAAAGCTTTGTTAGTTTTTTTCTATGCATATATAGATTGTACTTTTCATCCAAGGTAGATAGATAGATAAGATGTAGAGTGTTGAATACATGTAATGTAATCATTAAAATTTGTAGCCTTTAGGATGAATGTGGTGCATTGCAGTCTGGTACAGTATGTAACAGCTTAGTGAAAACAGTGATAAATTTAAGGGGGTCGTATTGTGTGTTTGCTTAAAAATAAGAAATTGTTTCTTTTTTGACTTGTGCAGATGAAGAATTTTTTTTTTGAACCCTTGTCGCCCCAATTCAATCGCTTAAGCTTGTGGTAAACAATGCTGCTTCGCCAATTATTGATAATTTATTTTATGCATAATTGAATAATGGTTGTCAATTTATTTAAATTAAGACATAAATTATTATTCCTGGCAGCTAATAAAGGTCATTGTTAATTGAGAAGCGCAATAATAATTTAGTAGTATTGTATTTTAATTTGACAGCAATATGACAGCCTGATATTTTATGATAGTAAATGTTGGACGTACCTCCTCAATAGAATTAATTGTATTTTGGTTACTGAGTACCAGTAAATATCATAGATTAATGTATCTACAGAGTTGGATGTGCATATACAGTCACAGTGCTTTTTGAGCAATCAATTTCCTAAAAACTTATCAAAGCCATTAAAGATCAACCCCTGTTTTTTCTATATTGGATCGATCTCGATCTCTTGCATTAATAAGGGATTTTACTTTTTTTTTTTCAATGATTTTTCAGCCCGTTTTGTATTCACTGTATTTTTAAAAACCGTTCAAAAAAAACCGGCAAGATCGAGATCCTACTGGTACTCAAGTTGTACCAGTACAGCTGTATCACCAATGCGTTAATGCATCCTCATTTGTAATTGCATCAATCAAATCTATCCTAACAATAATGCACACGGCAGAGAAAAAAATTTTTTAGACACTTATTTCTTTCTGATACCGGTATATAAACAATGCATGTTTCTCCCTTTTTTCTTTGATTTTTCTTTTCTTTGGAGAACCCCATTTCAAAAATTCAATCTAAACAATCCAACTAACAGTCATTCTTTTTTAAACTACAATATTACAATGCAATTTTCAATCATTTCAATTATTTTTTCAATTTTTTTCACTCAATTAGCTTTATCAGCTTCAACTCATCATAATCATCATAAACGAGATACTACTATTATTCAAGGTGGTTCAGGTGGTGTAGGTGGAGCCGGAGGTGCTGGTGGAGCAGGTGGTAGTGGTATTATTGGAGGTCAAGGTGGTGCTGGTGGTAATGGTGGTTCAGCAGGTGGTACAGGTAATACTAATATTATTAATGATGATGATGACGATAATAATACTACAATTATTCAAGGTGGTAATGGTGGTGATGCAGGTTCAGCAGGTGGTAGTGGTAATAACATCTCATCAACTAATGGTACTTCTGTTGCAGATAATGAATATGGTGGTGATAAAAATAAAGTTGTAATTTCTAAATTATTAGATGTTATTAAAAGTTTATTATAAAAAAATACATATATTTGATTATTTATTAAACTTATTCAAATCAATAATAACATTTTGAGGAATGAATTCTCCAAAAATGTTTTACAATAATTTATTCATTTTTACTCTTCACCAAGTTATGATTGTATTATAACATATTTCTTTTTTGCATTTTTAAAAGACAAATTCATTTCACTTACTTCTCAATATTGGTATATGCAGTATACAGTGTATATATTTATATTCCACTAACCAACTAGATAATTTATATACTAATTCTACTTCCATCTATATAATAATTAATAATTTCTTTGAAAAAATTCATTCAAGCGTTGTTTTCTTAGCTACATATGCATATACTGTATGTACTATGATGGCATTAGGAAATCGCGCTCGAAATATATAAATATGAACATTTGAATAGATTTATATATTCTAAAAGCCCTGGTTATAAAACTTATGATATTATTTAAACAACCATTTGGCTATAGCTATAGCTATAGCTATTTTGATGTAACAGGCGAAATAGCAGCGTTTTGATGAACAATATTAATTAATCATCTCAATTGTGGGAGAATTGTAGGAATTCTCAACAGAATAATAAAATATATATCCTTCAACACATAAGCATTATTACTTAATTATAAACTTTGATATATATATGTAAGTAAGTAATGTACTCCTAGTTTCTGTATTAAGCCTATAAGGCAGTCATGATTGAATATATTAATATTAGATTGGCCACATTACAGCTAGGGTTTATCAGTGTATATAACACTGTCAGGCTATAGTTAACTCAACCTAATAGATTTCATATTTTTCTATATTTCAACTCAATATACAGCTGTACAGGAAAGGCTCTAGTTATGAATTGACCTTAGTATGAACAATAAGTAAATATGAGCGGGCTGAGATAAAAGCTTTCAAGAAGGTGATTGAGTATACATATTGTTCATAAATGAGCTAATGTATATATACTGTATATAGATATATAGGACCATTCATGTAATTTTATTCATTTTATCAACAAACTATACAGTACACCAAAGTATATTAAAACGTAGCTAGGCTTTAGACCTGTAGTATGGACGGTGGTCAAGATATATCCATATCTTTGAAAAAAGTATCGAGGGTATACTGTATATAGCACCATACAATATTTCATAAGAATACGCGTTATACCAAGTTCTTGAATTAATAACATAATATATATACACTAGTTGCTATAGTATACAGGCGTGAATAGGGGACTACAAGTGCGCATCAAACTAGTAAAGTTTAACTTATATATATATAAAGCTGATTGCAATGATATAGAGTATACAGAACAAAACAACATATATCAAGTAGCATATGCACATCCACGACCTTATACCTGGTGAGTCGTCAATTGAATCACTTACCTGAATTTGGCTATGAAGAGGCCGGTGTTAAAATAGATTTAATTGGTGGATCTTATAATATAATATAATTCATTTGATAAATTTTGTCATACAATAGTAATCAATGATTCATCTTGTTTTTAATTGTTATTTCTCGGCTCGGGAAACGCGTTAAAAATTCGTCGCCACCACACACGCACGCACACACCAAATCGGCCAATAAATGGTTCGGAACCACCCGAGACCTCTTTTTCAATGTGGGGCCAAAAATTTTTTCTAAAAAAAAAAAAAAATTAGGGGTCAACACGAAACCACACCAAGTTTATTTTTACCAACTAGCCTAACTATGGTTCTATAAATATAAATTAATATCCTAACCAAAAAAAGAACTAACTTATTTCTTTTCTACATTCTCTGTGATTTCTTTATAAGAAAAGACAAAAAACAAGAATGGATCTACCATTAGAATTATTTCGAATAATAATTAATTATTTGATCAATTCATCACAAAATGATAAAGAAATCTTTCAATACATGTTAGTTAATAAACAATGGTTTAATGAATTTGCACCATCAATATATTCAAAAGGACATAAGGATAGTCCAATTTATCATGTTTTAAAACATTATTATTATCAATTTTTTAGTATTAATCCACAACCAAGTGGAAAAATATTAAATTATATTAAAGATAATTATACCCAATATTTAAATGAAATTGATTTGAAAGATTATAATATTTCAACTGGGATTCCATTTATATTATTATTAAGATATTGGGTTACAAATAATTTATATATTAAACCAATTACAATTAATTTTATTAAATCATCTAATGTAAATGGGGTTAAATTTTTAATTCATGATAATAATAGATTAAGATATATTGATGGTGATATTTATAATATTAATCAAATTGATTCTAAAATTTTACAAAAAAAAACAACTAAATCTTCAGAATTATTATCAATTTCATTAGATATATCAGGCAATTATATTTTAACTAATTTAGATAGTAATAATGTTAAAAAATTAACATTATCACGGGCAAAAGGAAGAATAAATCCAGGTGAAGAAGAAAATTTAATTCCATTAACAAAATTATTACTTTCATTCCCAAAACTTGAAGATTTATCAATTTTTACTGATGAATTGTTGTTATCAGATTCAGATTCATTATGTTCAATTAATAAGTTAAAATCTTTATCTTTAGGAAAAGACTTTAAATCATATGGTTTTGTACAGGAAATGAGTTTTTCAGAATCAAAAATAAATTATATATTAAAATTAATATCATTTAATAAGGAAACATTAGAAAAATTTCATTTTGAAGGAACTTTATCAAATGAAATTTTTATCAAAATTATTACATTATTAAAAGATTATGGGTTTAAATATTTAACTTGTTTAGATTGGGTTAAAAGACTTTCAATGGATGAAATAAAATGGAAATTTTTATTAGCAAAAGATGATCCAATACATCTAAGTATTATTGTTAGAGATAGACCTGTCATGTCACTAGATAATATTAATGAAGTTGAATTATTAGTGGATTTTTTTGAACCAAAATTTATTCTTAAAGATGTTACTTTAAAATTAAATGAAATTGAAAGATTTAAACGAATTTATAAAGATACTAGAATTTCAACTTTATTATTAACGTTTAAATATAATGATTTAGAAAATCTTTTTATTGGAGATGAATTTTCAAAATTTAAAGGAATCAAAAAATTAAGATTAAGTACACCAAAATTTTTTGAATTTTTTAATTTAACTGATAATTCTATTAAAGTTTTGAATAATTTACAAGAATTAGAAATATTTTATAATTTTAATCAATCTAATTATGATCTGATAGTTAATGAAAAAGGAATTGAATCTATTTCAAAAATCATTTATAATTCAAAAAATTTACACACACTTAGTATTCAATGCGCCAATAATAATGAGATTTTAACTAGTTTAATTCAAAATATAAAAAAAGGTACAAAATTAGATTGTTTAACTGATGTTAATTTGAAACCATCAAGGAATGAACAAGGGATTTCCACTATTGATTTGATTTTAAATAATTCTAAATATTTGGAACAAAATCCAAAACCACATACTATCTTAACTGATGGTATAAATAAAGAAATACAAATTGGATGTGTTTTAAAATGTATACATTCTAAAGAATTTGATTTTTTTTTACAAAAATTATTTGATAATTTTCAAATTCATAATAATACATTAATAATTAATTTTCAAAATGAAGGCAAAAGTACTTTTGATTTAAATATTTTTAAAAATTCTGATATGTCAAATATTAAAACTATTATATATTATAATGATAAAAATACAATTGATTTGGAAATTTTTAAACCATTTATTAATTTAAAAAAATTATATTTTGATAAACATCAAAAGATTAAAAAATCCAAAAAATTTTCAAAACAAGTTACTGAGATTTTATCAAATTTAAAAGATTTTAAAATTTCATTATCAGAATTAAGAAATGATTTTTTTTTAACTAATAATTCATTACAATCTATTAAATTTTGGGGACAAAAATTAACAAAAAATGTTATAGAATTAAATCAATTTGAATTAAAAAATTTAAAAACCATTCATTCAGGTATATGTTATGGATCATGGCATGGTGGATCAGATGAAAGTGAAGTTAAATCGTTTATTGATAGAATTAAATTATTAGGTGAACAAAATCCAAATCTTATTGATTTAAAAATTGAAATTCCACATTTTTTTACAATTGATATGATTAAAATTTTTTTTGAAAATTTTCCAAATTTATTGAAATTAGAAGTTGTTTCAACTAATAAAGATAATTATATTGATTTATTATTTATTATTGGAAGATCATGTAAGTTATTAAAAAACTTATATATTGATAGTACAATTAGTGAGAAAAAAGCAATGATTAAATGTGAATTAAATAAAAATGATTTAAATGAAAATGAATGTTTATTTCCAAATTTAATTCAATTTGAAGCTAAAAAAATTGCTTTTAATGTTATTACAGAAGAAAAAAAATTTCATATTGATACTTTAACATTAAAAAAGTTTTTTAAATTTTTCCCAGAACTTGTTGGAGGAACTAGGTCTAGATATGGTAGTGGTTGTATTAGATGTGGCAAATGTCGAAAATCGTTATCAGATTGTCGTCAATTTGTTAATGATTTTTATGGTAAATCTATTGATAATGAGACGCATGCTATAGTTAATCTTTCGTTTTAATATTTTTTTTTTTTTTTTTTTTCAAGGTTTTGCCAATATTTGGTCATTGTAAGATTAATTTTCAACAAAGGTTCTTGTTAGTTGAGGGTGATAACTTTAAAAATCACCCGCCGCACAAAATGAGGCTTAGACTCGGTGTGTGCACATGCATGTATACAAGCAACTACTGGTAGAACACGTATAGAACGTATAATTGTAACATATTAATTTGTTTTTTTTGATAAAAGTCCTAATTAGCTATTTGTAAAAACGTCTACCATGGAAAATGTTAAATAATCAAAATTGCCTTGATATACTTCAGTATATGCTATATAATCTAGTGTCTCTGATTTGAAATTTACACAGCATATATAGTTATAAAATAACAAGGCATGCAAATCAACGGGTACTAAATCTTAAAATTAATTCTTACATCAACTCTATGATCCCCAATTCTGACCTCAACAAAATTTTAACGACAAGGACTTGTCATGATAAAAAGTAAATCACTCTAATGCCAAATATATTATAAATAAACTATGATATCGATATATATTATACCAACTGTTTCTACCATACCATATTTCTATATATTATATTTTTAATATGATTAAAACTTATCAAACCAAGAACACAAAAAAATGATGACACTACAAATTAAAAAATTAAAATATTACAGTAAAAAAGGTATAAAAAAATCTTTTAAGATATTAAAGCCTGTTAAGAATGATTCTAATCTTATAGATTTTAATATACCAACAATTATTGGTAATAAAAAATATAAACATCGAATGAAACTTGATAAATTACCTTATGAAATTTTAATAATAATTCGGGATTTATTAACAAAAAATGATTTAAAAAATTTTCATAATACAAATAGAAGAATAAAATTACTATTTTATGGTGAATTTTATAAAATTATTAGTTTTGGAAAAGGATTAGAATATTGGGTAAACAATTTTTTAACTAATGATAATTTTCCAATTAATATTAATACAATTAAATATATGGAAAATTATTCTTTTATGAATTATAACGGATTTTCTTTATTAAATAATAGTCATTTTGGTAATATATGGCAATATATTCGAATTATTATATTAGAATTTACAAGTAAACCATTTGATTTAACAAGTCCAATTACTTTAAAAGATTTTATATTTTTAATGACTAATATTTATGAAAATTTCAAAAACGAATATTTAACAATTATTATTAATATAATTGATCCTAATGGCTGTTTTGATAGCAAGTATTTTCATAAATTTATTTCAATTAAAATTAATCAAGAAAATTTTCAAAATTTTTTATTTTATTTGAATAAACTAATAAGAATACAATCTTTAGTATATGATGTTATAAGTAATGATTATTTACAAACTATAATTGATATTGATAAAATTATTTTAAAAGTTGGAATTAAAGGTATTTATAATAATGCAGTATTAGATATAACAACTACAGATCTTAAAACTTTAGATAGTAAAGATCGATATATATTAAATTGTTTTGCACCTCATGATTATAAACTAAACAATTTATTAAAACAAAATTTCTATTCATTTATAAAACAATTTAAAATTATTACTCTTAGTATTGGAGAACATTTAATGAGAATGCCACAAAGTAATTTATTAATTAATTTTGATACATTAACTAGATTAAAATTAAATTCAATTATATGGTTAATTGAGAAACAAGAAAAAGAATTTCCAAATTTAAAACAATTAATTGTTGATTCAATTCATATAGATCCAAATTATACTGAATGTTCAATGGATACATTTGTTGAATTATTTCAAGAAAAAAAATTCCCAAATTTAGATTTATTAAGTTTATGTTTAATTGGATCAACAGGATCTAATAATCTTAGAATTAATGAATCATTAAAAAATATTTTACCAATTAAAAAATTAAAAATTTCAATTCATGAAAGTTTATTTGTTCAAAGTGATTTATTTAATGGTATTAATAAAATTTATGATCGTACTTGTTTAATTTATAAACAAATTATTGAAATTAGTCCATTTTTAGAAGATGTTATAATATGGGTTAATAGAATGAAAGATCCAATTATATTTCTTGAAGAAATATCAATTTTTTTTACAACAATTTATAAAAATTTAAATTCATTAAAATTTTTTACAATATTATTTGGTCCTTATAGTTTTAAAAATATTATGAATTTTATACCTTCAAATTTTATTATAGAATTAAGTCGAATTAAATCATTAGAAAAAATTATTATTATACCACCATCATTTCGATTAACAATTTTAACAGATTTTGAAAAAATTAAAAATTATTCAAAATCATTATTAACAAAAAATATTATAAAAACTTTTGATAAAAAACAATTAAAATTAAAACCTTTTATACCATTTGAAAATGAACCTTATATCCGTAATGTTTTGTTGAGTTATGGTTGTTATAATATGCAATTAGATAATTATTTATTGAAACCAATATCTATTGATTTAGATTTTGTTAGATTATATGATTCTAAACAACTTCAAATGCCATTGAGAGAACCCTCGATAAAAAGGATAAAAAAAAATCTAAGTTATATAAAAGCTAATGTTACAAGTAAATTGATTTTAACTTATTATAGGTTTAGATGTTAGATGTTTTTAATTAAGTAAAATAATTCATTATTGTTTCGAATCGATCCTCATGTATCCATATCGAGAGAATAGCTATGTACTAGTGGTCTATCAATATGCACTATATCTATAGCTACATATGTTACAGAAGCTAAAATACCCAACCTAAGGCACTCATGTAGCTCAACATAGTCATTGCAACCATATTATAACAATTACCACTTTCATTCAATTGAAATATAGATCAAAATGAAAGAAAGCGTTGGGTGATCTTCCCAGATGATTAGATTAGATTAGCTAGATTAGCTAGATTAAGCCTGGCCTGGCCTTCTTGCCTTGCTTAGCCAAGCTACCCACAAAAATTTTTACCAAGGTAGTAATTTTTGCACGGCTGATCAAAAAAATCGCGTGTGTGTAGGAGTGTTTCCGGGGTTTAACATTTTTCACCAGCAAAACTCCAATATTCCACAAAATTTCCAATTCAATTCCAATCAATCCTTACCCCCAAAAAATCATATAAATCACGATCGATGCAATGCACAACTAGCTAAAGAAATAAAAAAAGGAGGAAAGAATAATAATTTTTTTTTCTTTCTGTTCATCTTTACTTAGAAGAACTACATCGACCACAAAAAAGAAGGGCAACCAAGCTACGCGTTGTCATATATTTTTTTAACTCACCTTTACTCTCTTATTCTTCCTTCTTTTAATTTCAAAGAATGATATATATAATAGAATATATACAATTATAACATGACAACAACAATTTCAGCTAAACGAATTATAGATAAACCTGCATCATCATCAAAATCATCAATAAATACACAACAAAAACAAGTTAAACCAAAACCAGCATTAAGACCATCACCATCATTATCAAGAAAAAAAAAACCAAAAAGATCTTTTAATTCTTCATTGAATATTAATAATATCAAACAGCATTCATGTTTACCTTGTCAAGTATCAAGTAAATCCACTACTACAACAACAACAATATCTGCATCTACACAATTATTATCATCACAACCACTATCACCATCATCACAACCATCACAATCACAACTATTAAGACTCAATATAATTGATTCAAATATAAAAATCAATTTGAATGGTATAATATTATCTTTTATTGTTGAATTTATATTATTTTTATATTTTATTAGAATTATCGAATATTGGTTTATTTTAATACCAAATTGGTTATTATTTATATTAATAATTATAAATTTTTGGATATTTTTATTTGGATATATTATTTATTTTAGAATAATTTATCATAATAAATTTTTTGAAAAATTGAATCAATTTAAAACTAAAAAATATGATTATTATTAAGTTAGCCTATTATTTATTTTATTTATTATTCTCAATTGCATTCTTTTTTTAATATTTATTTCTTATAGATTAGTATATAGGGCCAATTAGTGCTCAAGTCGAGTCGAAATTGGTAACAATAGAAGCATCTTTTTTCTCTCATAATAATCTAACTAATGTTTCATAGATCAAAAAGAAAAATTTCAGTCTATGAGTTCTTGTGTATACTATGTTGTCCGATGAGTTCCGACCTTCAAAAGCAACTGTTGCACAGCAAGGAAAAGTAGTGGTTGGGAACTTTTAGCTACTGGAGCAGGAAACCCGTGCAGCGCCATGAAATTTCGTAATCAACAACCACATAAACAACTCCGGTTTATTTTCTAATATAAATATTTCATCATATCCTGATTCTTGAACAAAAAAAAATTAATACACAAAACACAAAACAACAAAAACAAAAGAACTAAAAATGGTCAATCCAATTGTATATGCTTATGAAGATAGTAAAGATGTTGCTGAAACATTAGGACAACATGTTGTTAAAATTCAACAACAAGCTTTTTTAGGTAAAGTTCATGATAAAAAATTTAATATTGCAGTTAGTGGAGGTTCAATGATTAAAGCATTAAGAATTGGATTAGGATCAAGAGATGATGTTGAATGGGAAAAATGGAATATTTTTTTTGCAGATGAAAGATTAGTACCATTAGATTCAGAAGATTCAAATTATGGTGGATTAAAAAAAGATTTATTAGATCATTTACCAAAAAATAAACAACCAACTGTTTATACAATTGATGAATCATTATTAAATGATTCTGATAAATGTGCAAAAGATTATGAAGAAAAATTACAAAGTGTTTGTGGTGCTAATGGTATTGTACCACAATTTGATTTAATGTTATTAGGTTGTGGACCAGATGGTCATACTTGTTCATTATTTCCAAATCATTCATTATTAAAAGAAGAATCAAAATATGTTGCAAGTATTGAAGATAGTCCAAAACCTCCACCAAGAAGAATTACTGTTACTTTCCCAGTTATTAAAGCAAGTGAACATATTACATTTGTTGCTGAAGGTGCTGGTAAAGCAGCAATTTTAAAAGATGTATTTGAAAATCCTGATAAACAATTACCAAGTAGTATTGTTAATTCTATTGCAAAAAGAACTACTTGGTTTGTTAATAATGCTGCTGTTAATGGTGTTAATATTGAAACTTCCAAGTTTTAGTTCTTTTTTTTTTATAAGTTTATATAGAATTCATATAACGAATTGCTTTTGATACACTTGTTACACAAACTTTCCCATTATCAGCATCTAAATAAGAAATAATTGTTCCTAAATCTGCATTATTAAAATTTTTATGTCTTGATAATGATTGATAAGCATCTGAACATGAAATTTTTGCTGTAAAAGTATTAGCTGTTCTTGTAATTGGTTTACTTTGAAGACTTGTACAAAATAATAATTGCATTGGATCTTCTTGACATTTAGAACATGCAACGGGATCTGTAGGTGGAAGGGGTTGTGGTGGTGGTGGTGGTTGTTGACGATGATGATTGGGTTGAATTTGTGGTGGTTGTTGAGGTGGTGTTGGTTGATTAGTTATGGGTGGTAAATGATTTTGTTGCGGTTGTGGTTGTGGTCGTGGTCGTGGAATAGGAGGTGGTGGTGTTGGATTAGATTGATATCCTAAATCAGTATCAGCACATAAACATGGTGTATCTTTTGAACAAAAGCCACATCCATCATTATTATGATTATGAGATGATCTTGATTTTTTGGTACCAAATTCTTGTGTAAAATCCATTTCATTATTTTCCATTATATTATTGTAATTGTTGTTAGTATTGTTAGTAGTAGCGTTGTTGTTGTTAGTAGTGTTCGTGTTAGTATTGCTGTTAGTATTATTAATATTCATGTTATTATTATTTTTTTTATTTCTTTTTGGTAAAAAAACCATATCAATTTTATTCCCATTACTATCAAATGCAGTTCCTCCATCAAATCCTTTTGATTCTTCATTAAAATTTCCATAATTATTATTGCTAGCATTATTATTATTAGAGTTTGTTGGACCATTTAAAATATTATTCATATCTTTTTTTGCAATTCCCAAATCTTCACATAAACAACTAGTTTTATCACAAAATCCACATCCATCATCAAGAATTTTATTACCATGATTATGAGAATTTTTATTATTTGTGCTATTTGATTTGTTTGTTGTTGGTTTTGGTCCTGGTTTTAATTTTGGTGGTAATACATATTGTTTTGATGCGTGTACTTTTTGAATTTTATGTGGTTGTGATGGTTTTGGTACTATTTTTGGTGCTAATGCTTTATGTGATAATGAATTAGTTGTTGAAGATGGAGGAGATGCTGATGATTTTGACATGATTTATTTTCTTTCTTTCTAGTATTGTATGAGTGAAAAAAAAAAATATGCCAAAGATTTTTATTCACGATTTGTTTTTATATTGGTGTATAGATTGATATGATTAGTCAAGAAGTGAAAAAAAAAAAAAAAGGCGATTTTTTTTTTTCTCGATAAAATGAACTACTTCAAGCGTGGCAAATTTGGTTTATTAAAAGATTTTTTTGATTACAAAAAAAAAATTGGATTCTAGCCCTTTTTTTTTTTATTAGATCGGATCGGATAAGAAATTTAATTGGGATCGGAAATTTGTCGGATCACCGAGAGTAGATGCGGCGGGTGTCTTAGAAATGCTTTAATTCAACTCAAGCTTGTGCAATAGAATTAAACATTGATCATAATCGATAAAATTGCAAAGGTTCTACAAATGAAAATGATATTGTTTTTTTTTTTTGATTAATCTTATTTAAAAAATAATAAAATACTTAAAAAATAAATTTTAAAAATAGAATATATAAAAAGATTTTTTTTTGTTTTTTAGTAGAAAATGATAAAATCAAATTCAGACTAGAAATTTTTTTCTTTTAATAAAAATAAAAAACAATAAATTTTTTCCCAAAAATATAAAATCATTAAAAGTAACTATAATAATAGCACTTATACAAAAACACCTTCATCCATAAATCCAATCTTCACCTTCTCCTTCACCATCTTCTGGACAACTTCATGCATTCAACTTCGAAACATCTTTTCCATCTTCTCAATCTCCTGCACTTAATTAAATCCCATAAATAACCCTTCTTTCCACTTCGTTTCCATAAATCTTCTTCACCTTCATGCATTCCATGCATTAACCCTAAGCTTACATCCATCCCATTAAACTCCTTCATGCATCATTACCCCTTCTTCAAAATCATATCACCTTCCTTTAAATCCCATTTTCAATTTTTTTTAAATTTTTTTTTTTATTTTTTTTTTTCAGTGGTTTAGCGGTCGTCATTAAAATAAAAAAACATTAAAATTAATAATTAAAGAATAGAAATAAATAGTATTTTTTTTTTTTTTGGATTTTTTTATTGGAATATAGATTTTTTTTTTTTTAGTTTT
>JAJLUL010000170.1:0-27793 GCA_030564325.1 Blastobotrys capitulatus | reverse complement strand
TAAAGTTAAGTTATACTACCTGGTAAGCTAGAACTTTCTATAGTGAGTTTAATAGTGTTATAAATTTTTTTTATCAAAACAAACAAACAAAGGAAAAAAAAAAAAAAAAACGTTACAACAACGCACTATAAAACATATTATTAGTGGAGAAAAATCTAATCAAGTAACTTTAATAGATGATCAAAAAAAAAAATAAATAAATGTTTTGAGGGGTTTTAAGTTTGGAAAAATAATTTATAAATCCAAATTTACTGCCTGCCTTGCCTTGAGCTGGTCACTGGTCATATGATAGGTTTATAAATATTATTTTTATGATTAAAACCATTTTCAAAATGGGTAAGTTTGTCTATGGCAAGGATTTTAAACTTTTTTCTTCTGAACTGATAAGAATCTTTTGGACTGTAGATACACTACACTGTATCCTATCAGGTACCATGGCAGTAGTAGCAGCTGTACCGGTAATTCCTTTTTGTGGAGAAGATGTGCGGCGGGAAGCAGCATGGATTACGTAAGGTTGCTCTACTTTCTTGTTTTGTAGTGCTGCATGAATTTATGTGGCTTTATTTTTCAGATCGATATTTATTACACGGATATCATCATTCTTTTTTTTGTGGGGAAAATTTGTACTTGTACTTGTATTTGTACAATAGATCTATAAAGCAGCCAACGCAACCATATATTTTACATGTTGAAATGAACTTACTGTAGGTTTGGCTGCATTCAAAATAACAATTACTTAGCTTAGGTTAATTGTTATGCTTGGAAATAATATCAATATTGTATAAATTTGGAATTTAAATTTAAATATTAATTTACAAGGATGCATAATCCATTTAGAGATACCCTAATATCGTCTCAGTGATCATTATTACATGTATTTAAGATAGGAGTATTACAGTAATTGCATTTGTATATTTTTTTGATTTTTCTTGTAAAATGTAAGATTTGTACCAGTATTTTAAAAGAAAAAATCTGGTGATCAATGACACACATATTTTGACTCTTATCAAAAAAAATTTTGACTTGGTTAAGACAAAACAAGACGAAGTTCTAAAATTCTAAATTCGTTTAATTATAATTAAGCTTTGCAGATTATTTAACACTATAGATAACTATATTGTGTTACAACAGTAACAAAAAGTAGCAATGATCTCTTTACTTGGTAGCTTGTAAACTTCAAAAATTATATCCACACTATCCGAACATTCAGTATACTATAGCTTATAGTTACCTGGTAAATTATAACATTTGAATCGATCGCTCCTTTTACTGAAACCACTGAAACTTTGCTAAAAAATCATTAGCATCAGTATCTTATACTAAATGACGGAACGTTTCTAGACTTTAATTCTAGTCAGGTACCGTATGTTTTAAATTCGTCATCTCAAACTAAAACAGAATAAAGAAGAGCTTTTTGAAAAAAAAATACCAGGTATGTCTAATGAGAATTTAAAATAAGTACTTACTAATACCATAGTATTGACAAATAGAATACAACTATACTACCTGCAATGGTAGACTAGACTAGCTAGGTGACTTAATAATTAAAAACTATATCTTCTAATTCAAGAATTACAGTCTTTAAAGAAAGTTCATCTTCAATTTTCAATTCTTGTAATAAATTTAAACAAGAACTAGTAATATTTTCATAAGGAATCCATTGAATCTCATTACTATCCTTAATCTGTACTTTAATAAATGGTTTACCACTATTAGTATTATAATCCAAAATTTTGATAATTTCTTTAAATACCAAATCATTTTTATCATTTTTAACTAAACATAATGGAATATTAATATCATCACCATAATCATATTTAATTAAATTTTTTGAATCACAAATTTTTGGTATAAAAAAATTATTACCTTTATTATGATTTAATTCAAATTTCCTTTGATCAAAAATTTCATTTCCAATTTCATTATTATCATTAGATATTTGATTTTCAACTTTATATGGACCTAAATATTTTGGAATTTTACCAATTAATCTTCTTGGAATTTTATGTTTTTTATTACTTGAATAAGATTTTAAATCATAATAAACATGATCCCCAACTTTTATATTTAAATAAGAATTTGAATCAGTTGGTTTAACCATTGTTTGCCTATAAACTAAATCATCAACTAATTTAAATAATGAACTAATAAAATAAGCATCTTCTCCTTTTTGAGGTTCTTTACCATATTTATCCCATATTAAATTATATGGATGACCTTTTTTTTCTTTAATATATCTTGTATTTAATGCAATAGTAATATCAGTAAATAATTCATAATCTTTTTCAATATAATGATCATTTGGATCTTTACCTTGAGATATTAATTTTTGTTTTTTGGTATCATAATTATCAGTTTTATCTGCATAGATTTTAATAAAATTTGAAATAAATAAATTATTTCTTTTAATTATATCAATACCACCAGTTTCAATTACCAAAACTTTATGTTCTAATGCAATTTCTTTAAATGCTTTTCTTGAAAATGGTGAATTTGAATCACAAACATAAACCCATGGGATTCTATTATATTGACGTTGATTTTTATAAATATGATTCCAAATTGTTTCATTATCATCTTTTGAACTAATTAAAATAATCATTGATTGTTCACTTTTTCTATCAGTAATAATTAAAACACGATCTTTTTTATTATCATTACTTAAATTATATTGATCAGGTTGTATTAAATCAAATTTATCAAATAGTTTTTTATCATTATCCAAATCATAATAATCTAAATTACAAACTCTAAATGAAACTTGACAATCATTCATAGTTTTTGATAATTTATATTCTAATCCTTTACCATAACAATCTGAACAATCATTAATTTTTTTTTCATACCATTCTTTTGAATTTTCAATAATAACTCCCATTTCTTTTAATGTAGAATCTAATAAATCTAATGATAAATTTCTATGTCCAGTTTTAATATGAATAATATTCCATAAAGTATCTAAACAAATTTTTGATGTTGATGGAATAAATAAATAAATATCATTATAATATAAACCAAAATTTAAATTTTTTAATTCATTTTTAATTAAATTTTTATCATCAAAATTTTCAAGTTCTTGTTTTTTGGTTTTTGCAAATTCAAATAATTCAATAACTCCTTCCACTGGAAATAATTGAATTGGATGATTTTTTGTATATAAAAATGAATAAGTTAAATAATATAATTCAGGAGTTAAAACATCACCTTGTTCAATTGTTGAATCAATAAAATCTGAATGATCTAACCATTTTGAACTATCATTCCAAATTAAATTATCTGATTCTTTCATTTCTTTTATACCATCAAAATATGGGAAACCATTAGATGCATAAATTGGTAAAATTTCTTCATCATCACTTTCTTCACTATCATAGTCAATATCATCAATTCTATTAAATAAATCATCAACAGTTAATGGTCCATTGTATTCTTGATCTTTCTCAGGAGATTCGTTATCATTGGAACCATTGTTTGATTGCATTATTGAATTAGATTAGTCGCTCTCAGTGTTGTAAAATAGTTGAGATATTTCAATAATTTTTCGTCCCACTACCTATCTCACGTGAAAATTTCATAATCACGTGAATGACTATATTACTAATAACATCTTTTCTGTATTTATTTTTTTTATCTCCACGATACAAACCTATTCTTATCCAAATATTCTAAAATACAATGAATACACCAACTTATACAGGTAGATGCAATTGTAATAAAATTCAATTTGATTTATATAACCAACCAAATGAATTATTAATGTGTGCATGTAATCCATGTACCAAAATTGCATCAAATCCATTAGGTATTTTAATATTTAATTATCCTTCAAAAGATATTAAAATTCATGATTCTAATAATTTATTAAAAATTTATAATAACAATAATACAACATCTAAACAACCAAAATTAGATATGTTTTGTTCTGAATGTGGTACAATGTTATTTTCTCATTGTATAGGTACATCAAAAGGAATTTGGGATGTTTTTGTAACTTGTATTGATAATTGGCAAAATTTAAATAATAATAATTTTGAAGGTGGTAATCAATCAATTGAAATTAAAAATTTATCATCAAATTTAGCAAAAAAAATGTTAAATCATTCTATTACCAAAAAAAATATTAATCCAATTAATAATCTAAAAGATGAACGATACTATGGTGAATGTAATTGTGGAGAAATATCATTTGAATTATTAAATAAAAAACCAATTAGATTAGTTTCATGTGCTTGTGATCCTTGTACAAAATTATCATCAACACCAACAGGATTAATTTGTTATGATTATTTGAAAGACCTTATAAAAATAAATGATTCCAAAAACCTATTAAAATGTTGGGAAAATTACAACACTACTTCAAAAAAACCAAAAATTGAAATGTTTTGTTCAAATTGTGGAATTTTATTATTTTCTCATGTTACTGGTTGGTATAAAGATCGTTGGGGTGTTTATACAACTACTATAAAAAATTGGCAAAATCATGATATTACAATTGATAATCAAATTCAACAATTTGAATTAAAAAATTTAAATTGTAAATTAACAAAAAATTATTTATCATATATTAAAGAATTAAATTATTAAACATTATTAAGAAAGAGGAAAGATTATGCATGTACTTCTAATTTTGGTACCAATAATTCATAAGGTCTAGTTTGACTTTTAATATCATGTTGATCTTTTTCAACATGTAAAGTAATATTTAAACTTGTAGGATCATCTGCATATAAAGTTTCATCATCTGGTAAATCCAATTCATTACCATTACCAACTAATTCTTTCCAAACTGGACCAGCTTGTTTTGAACCACCATTTGCTTGATTTCCTTGTTCAATAATAGAACACCAATTTCTTCTTGGTAATAATCTTTGATTATTTCTTTTACTACCATCAACATCATAACTAAAAATTTTAACCATATCTTCATCAACTTGATGATTTAAATGATGAATTTTATTTCGTTTATTTAAAAAATCAGCCATTTTAACTGGTGGTGGTGAATTAACAATTGCAGAACTAATAATATTAAACATTAGGCTTGAATCTCTTAAACTATCAATATGTTTATTATTATAAAATCTTCCAATACCACATAAATGAACATCACCTGATAAAACAGTAAATCTAACATTTGTTTTTTTTGATAATTCTAATAATTGTTCAACTAACCAATTTCTTTCTCTTTTATGATGTTTGGCACACCAATGATCATCTAAATCATCTAAAATTTCAACACTACCATCAAAATCATTAACTAAACCTTTTAAAAACCAACCTTTTTTTGCCATTGCTTTAACAGGTTCCATTAATTTACTTGTTAATAAATTTTCTAACCAAACTAATCTTGGATATGCAATTGGAACACCTAACATTAATAATAAATGATTAATTTCACCATTTGATTCAATAATTTCTTTTTCAATTCTTTTAAACATAATATTATAAGTTTCTCTTGTTACAATTTGATCTTTCTTTCTTTCAGTTCTACAATCTAAACCATAAAATCCAACACTTTTACCTAATCTTGCATAAACACTTCGATTCTTTTGTTTAATATAAGGACCAATTTCTTTGCTAAAATCCCAACTTGGTTCATCATCAGTTGGTTCATCTATATTAACTTGATGTTGAAATAATAAATAATATTTAAATGCTACATTACCACAACCTTGAAACATTGGAACTTTCATTGTATGATTTTGATAACTACCAAAACCATCAATAATATCATGATCATCAAAAATATTAATCATTGGAATTGATGCCATTGCTTTTGGTAAATATTTTTGAATTGTTGTACCTTTACCACCTTTCCAATAACCCATACCAAACCATTTAATATAATGCCACATGAAAAAACTTGATACATCATCTTCTGCTGCTTTATCAAATTTCATATTTCTTTTTTTCAAAGGATTATGCTCTTCTGTCCATTTTTTAAAAGTTTTACAATCTTGAGTAATTGCATCACAATAAATTTGATCTCCACCACCTAACATAACATGATAATGTTGTTTTGAATGATGATCTAAAACATCTTTCCATAATTCTCCTGTAAATTCTTTTGGATCAATACCATATGAAAAACCATTACATGAATGGAATACTGTATTCATTGTAGTTCCTAATGCTGGAATATAAAATTCATTAATATTTTCTGTATCATTATTAATATTATAACTCATTAATTGTTCTTCATTTATCATTTCAATTTCTAATAAAAATCTCCAAAATGTAACACCTTCTTGTTGATGAAATTTAATTGCTTCAATTTTTTTATCATTAATTGTTAAAAAAGGAATTTGAGAATAATCTGATGTTGAATCATTTGTTACAATCATACAAGTACCTCTCCAACCATTTGGAGTTTTTTTATCCAACATTCCTAAATATCTTAATAATGGACCACATTTAATATCAATTGGTGGATTACCTTTTGGTGTTGTTTGTGGGACTTCAGTAGCTGGACTGTTTGATTGTTCATGTCCACTAGTACCTCTATTATTCCATTGACCACTTTGAGAACTATTACTACTACTAACAGATGACGCGTCGTTATTGTCTAATTGATTGTTTACATAAGTTTGATCGGTGACTGTAGTAGCTTCATTTGAAGCAGGAATTGAATTATTAGTATTCGGTTGATTATTTGTAGGAGGAGGTTGTGACATTGTTGTCTTTTTGTGATAGAGTGATTGTTATGAAGAGAAAAAAAAAAAGGAGAATATAAAAAAAATTGTTTATGTATTTTTTTTTTTTTTTCAATTAATGATCCTTATACGGCAGTAAAAGGGAAAGAAAAAAAATCAACGCCGCTTGAACTACAGTATGCAAAAAATTAAAATGGCTGAACAAGTTTAAGCGTGATTAAAGGGACAAAAAAAGTAATGTTTTTTATTTAAGGTTGCTAAATCGGGAATAAAAAATTTTTATTTCTCCACAAAAACATTTAACATATTTAAAGGCTTATGACGAGCCAACTAGAATGGTGGTAATTGTCATCATCATTATGACACTCATCCACTTCACTTGAAATGGATTTATTTTGTAATTCATTACATTTATTGAAATAATGATGATGTTGTAATTATTTAACAAGTAAATTTTTTGAATTGCTAAATTTTTTTTTTTTTTATGTATATTAACTGCAGACATGTCAGACTGAATACTTACATCAAGTACAAAATATTTCATGTGAGGGGGTTCTAGAATAAGTTAAGTTTTTGATGACAAAAATAACACTAGTATAAATATAGGAAAAAGCTTCTTTACACATTTAACGACGATGACAGTCAATTGATATCAATAAAAACCAATGTTATTGCTTGTTTATTTTTATACTAAGAATATGTATTCGAATCCAAGGGGCAAAAAGATGTCTCTGTGTGACACATAAGTTGGTTTAAAGTTTAAAGTTGGCTGGTCCTTAGGCTAGAAGTTTAAACATTACCTTAAATGTGCTATGAGATGACCTAAGAACTAGTTATAATAATAATGATCTAGTTTGAACTATCATATATATATATATAATATATTGGACTATCAGATAAATTTATTACAAGCATATATACATCTTCAATGCTTGAGCTATGACCCGCATCATTTTAGAAACAATTATGTTATCTGGATAGCTAGAGAAGTAATAGAACAATAACAAGACTATATATTTTCTATTTCTCTATATATATAGTCGTAGCATATATATATATACTGCATGTATAAATACAAATTCAAGTTGTGCTAGCTACTTCATTGACATATGTCGCTGTGGTCATTAAATTTTGGATTGTTGTACATGTGCACGTACGTTAGCAATTGATTGCAATTCAAATATTTCGTTCAAAGATACATTGGACATGTATAATACAGATTTGAATTCTTAGGGGGCTAAGTTATAATTATAAGTCCCATATACAAGCTACTTTCTTGCTACTTTCTTTACCAACTTCAAAATTATAACAACTAATTAATTAATGATCATGATATCTCGAACACTATATTATAAAGTTAAATTAATTAAGTTTAAACTGATATACTGTATATAATACATGTACTGCAGGTATATCGATATCTAACATAGAGGCTATAGTTATAATTATAAGTGTTTTTTGCCGCCATGGCTCAGACTTTGTAATGTATTTCAGTGATCGATAGATTTACATTGGTAGCGCTCTAAGCCATGGGCCGCCATGGTTGAAAGATTTTCAGGGTTCATTATGTCAGATTTGGACGTGTGATAAGGTTTTAAACTAAATGATAATGGATTTGGGATTTGCATCGAATTCGAACCGTTAACAAGACGTGTCCTGATTTTGAAAGGCGGACTGGAAATTACGCTGGGACAAGTTCGTGGGGAGTTACTATATTAGGTGATAGCACCGACTGAAAAAAATTGAATTTGAATTATGATGGTACAGCTGCACACTTCCTACTCAATAATATACTAAGTACTAGTTAAAATTTGAATTCCAATCGGTACGTACACTTTATATATATATGTTACAAAAGAATGTACAATTTTTATAGATATCGATATTTCGCGTATATGATCGACTAAGCATGTATACAATATTTGTACATATAGATTCAAATAAACGGTTATACATTCAAGTTAACAATTGTTAACTCGTTTAGATCAATCTTTTATTAATTGTGCAAATATCAGCATACAGTGTACAGAGTTCATATATACGTTCAATTAGCAAGGTATATATATACAGTGATAGTGCTTGGGCACGTCAATTGTTGTTTGAATTATATATATATATTTGGATTCGAATCATAATCAGTAACTAGAATCTATCTCTATATATCTACATATGGTACACACACAAACTATTTATATAGTATCTCTAACTGTCTGAACGTGCTACTATCCTACTATCCAGTCCAATTGATTAATATAGAAGTATGTATCGATCGATACATACATGCATTTATGGCCTCCATTAGTTTTAATCGCCAATTATATAGCTATAGCCTATTACAGCCCATGGATGGTCATGGATGGTCATGGATATGGTACAGCCTGCTGATCCACATGTCTATATACTATATATATTAAGCCACAATAGTTTGTTTTTTTATTTTTTATAACAGATATGTATGTATATATATAGACGTGTGTAGTTCGAACAAATTTTAAGTTATGTGTTTATCATGAGGACATCAACCACCCTAATATTATTCCAACATGTGCTCTAATAGTTATAGCTATAGCTTTCCAGCCACTAGTGTATATATATACATATAATATAAAACGCACCCCAATATAACATTGAATCTATATATTATAATATAGCCATATATATCAAGGAAAGTATTTACAGTGAAAAATAAATACCCATAAATTGGCATGCTAGCATACCTGGCTATATATATACACTGTATATATTACTAATATATGATTAATATTTATAAAATCATATGGAAAGCTTAAATTTGAATTGAGACCTTAAGTCCAGTTAACAATTGTACAATATTGAACGAATCTATAGAGTTCATGAATAGCTATAGACTAGTTTTTTATATATACTATATAGCTATATATTAGTGATATAAACAATTTGAGTTCTAATTAAATCATATATAACATTAACTAATCAATTGACTATTCTCCATAAAATTACTATCAATGGACCCAGTACATACTGTATACATATACTGGATATATAGCGGTCAAATTATATACACGATTTCGAACAGGTAATTATGTACAAGTTATACGTTTTACCATGGTCAATCGATCAATGGTCTATCTCTTAAGAGCTAAAGTATATATACATGTAGAATAACCGATAAAGCACGATTTAAGATATATATCAGAATAGACTTGTACTTGAAAGCCAAAAGAATACCGGTAATGGTTCTTTCAAAACTTTCTTATTATATAGGATATATATATGACTAATTGTGAAAGTTAAGTATGATGCATCCAAACTTTGATATATATACAGTATATCATGATATAGATTTAGATTTATACACGAGTAAGAATATTGTAGAAAGCAGGCGTCCCCTACTAGATCGTGGATGTACAATTATAATAAACTCTTAGGTGCCAGTATCGACCAATAGACTAGCTACTTTTGTACGACATGGATATCAATGGGAGTTTAAATTCCAGTTTATATATGCTAAATAATTGAAAAATTCAATTTATAGCCCAGTTAAAATGGCTAACTTAGTACATAGACTATGTTCAACTAACTTGGAAATAAATCAAACTAAAAAAAAGGATACATATCAAGGATGCATATTTAATAGCCACTATCCTAGACTAAAATAGTTAATTAAACATTTAACTGACTGGTCAATTTATTTGATAATCAACTAGGGTACATTCCTTTAGCTTAGCTTAGTGTACATAAACAAGTTGTATTCTGTATTTGTAATCATATACCAAATATATGCTAACCGAACACGGAACTCCGTATTCGTATTTTATGTGTGTGTTGTGTGCGTGTGTTTGTTTATGTTTTGGTTTATTTATTTACTTACTCATTTTATCAGCGTAAAATGTACAATTGTTAACTGTATTTGTTAGGGGTTCAGAGTTTAAGCCGTGTTTTGTTTATTTACATTCATATGCTAGACTAGACTATAGCGCTCGCACTAAGTTAGCTAGCCAGCCTAGCCTAGTTGTGCTGAATCTATTAATTAATATCTGCTGGGAGGAAACAAATTTTACTCCTCAAAAATATTAATAAAATTAATTTTAAAATCGGATACACCACAATAATAATAATAATCGGGGGTTTAAGCGGGTCTATCACGTTTAAGCACTTGTTGATTTTTTTTTCTTCCCATTTTTTTTTTGACTCCTGGTTTTTTTTTTTTTTTTTCTTCTCTCACTTCACTCAATCTTTATTTCAACTATTTACTAACAACAGGATCTATCAACTTTTGAAAAAAGTCCTTTTTTGTTTTTGATTCATTTATTCAATTCAATTCATATTTATTATATTATATTCATTTTTTATTCTCAAAAAAACTCTCAATAATAAATAATAAGAATATTTTTTTATCTTATTTTTAAACGAGAATACACGCAGTTTTAAATACACGGAGGGTAAAAAAAAAATATCACAACAAAAAAAATAACAACAGCCTTGCTATACATTTTTTTTTTTTTAAAGATTCCGACATTAACTTATTTTTAGCATTTTCAAAAACAAAAAAAAACTCTTAACATCAACAAGAGTTTTCAGAGATATTTACTTATTGATTGATAAATTATTGACAAAATATTTGTGTCAACAAGTTATTAATTTATTTTTTGCATTATTATACAAAAGAGAAAAAAGTACAACCAACCTAACTAACTTATTTAAACAAAAATCCTCCCCCCTTAATTTTTTTTTTTTTTTTTGGTTATTTCATCTCCTGAATACAAAAAAAAAAATACACAACTTTTCACAACTAGATTCTTACACAAATAAACAAATTATAAAACAAAAATGCAAACAATAAAATGTGTTGTTGTTGGTGATGGTGCTGTTGGTAAAACATGTTTATTAATTTCATATACTACAAACAAATTTCCATCTGAATATGTTCCAACTGTTTTTGATAATTATGCAGTTACAGTTATGATTGGTGATGAACCATATACATTAGGATTATTTGATACAGCAGGTCAAGAAGATTACGATAGATTACGACCATTATCATATCCTCAAACAGATGTTTTTTTAGTTTGTTTTAGTGTTACTAGTCCAGCAAGTTTTGAAAATGTTCGAGAAAAATGGTTACCAGAAGTTCATCATCATTGTCCAGGTGTACCATGTTTAATTGTTGGTACTCAAGTAGATTTAAGAGATGATCCTCAAGTTAATGAAAAATTAGCAAGACAACGATTAAGACCTGTTCAAACTGAAGCTGGTGATAAATTAGCAAGAGAAGTTGGTGCTGTTAAATATGTTGAATGTTCTGCATTAACTCAAAAAGGTTTAAAAAATGTTTTTGATGAGGCTATTGTTGCTGCTTTGGAACCTCCAGTTATTAAAAAGAGTAAAAAATGTATTATTCTGTAGTTGAGAAATAATAATAATGAAAAGATTTAACAAAGATTTAAAAAGATTAAAAAAAAAAATGATGAGATGATATTTTATTATTTTTGGATTTTTACTATTAGAAAATAAATAAGAAAAAAAAAATTAAAAAAAAAAATACTATTAACTAACGAGAATTTGATAATGAACTATTATAAACAGAAACTTTTTTTTTTTATCTTACCTATTGATAATATATTACTAACAAGAAAAATTATAACAAAAAATTAAGGAGATTATATTGTTTTTCTTCTTTATTTGAATTATTATAAAGTTTATGTATTAAATTTAAAAGAGTAAAAGAAAAAAAAGTTATAAAAGATTGATTTAGTTGTTTTTTATTGTAAGATTTTGTCGTAGTTGATACTATACTACTACAGTATGTTTGGTGTCTATCTATCCTACCTACCAGTCTACAGTACGCTTGTAAAAAAAAAACGCGTAAAAATCATTTGGGAAGTTAATACAAAAAAAAAAATTCAGGGAGGTCGTTCTCTTTTTTGCACTATAAATGCTTGAGCCTACACACACCACACCACACTACTAAAGCTTAAGGTCACCCTCCGATCGGAGGCACAAAAAAATCTTCAAAAAAAAATTCCAACAACTTCTAAAAAAAAAAAAAAAAATTGTGTATTATTTTTTTTATTTGGTAAATTTTTCAAAATTTCTTTCATTGACCACATAAACAATAAAAGAATAACCAAACAATGTCACAATTATATTCTGCTCCAAGATCAGATACACTTTGTAAGTTAAATCCTCAAAAAAAAAAAAGTACAAACTAACAATTAATTAATAGTTTTAAGTGGCGAAAAAATTTCTGGAGATGATATTAGAAATCAAAATGTTCTGGCGTGTCAAGCAATTGCAAATGTTGTTAAATCAAGTTTAGGACCAGTTGGATTAGATAAAATGATGGTTGATGATATTGGTGATATGACAGTTACAAATGATGGTGCTACTATTTTAAGTTTATTAGATGTTCAACATCCAGCAGGAAAAATTTTGGTAGATTTAGCACAACAACAAGATCGAGAAGTTGGTGATGGTACAACATCAGTTGTTATTATTGCAGCAGAATTATTAAGAAGAGCTAATGAATTAGTTAAAAATAAAATTCATCCAACAACAATTATTACTGGTTATAGATTAGCATTAAAAGAAGCAATTAAATATGTTAATGAAGTAATGACAACATCATCAGAAACTTTAGGTAAAAGTTCATTAGTTAATATTGCAAAAACATCAATGAGTTCAAAAATTATTGGATCAGATTCAGAATTTTTTTCACAGATGGTTGCTGATGCAATGTTAGCTGTTAAAACAACTAATAGTAAAGGTGAAATTAAATATCCTGTTAAAGCAGTTAATATTTTAAAGGCAAATGGTAAATCAAGTACAGAATCAATGTTAGTTAAAGGTTATGCATTAAATTGTACTGTTGCAAGTCAAGCAATGAAAACTAATATTCCAAATGCTAAAATTGCAGTTTTGGATATGAATTTACAAAAAGCAAAAATGGCATTAGGAGTTAATATTACAATTGATGATCCTGAACAATTAGAAGCAATTAGAAAAAGAGAATTTGGTATTATTCAAGAACAAATTGATAAAATTATTAAAGCAGGTGCTAATGTTGTTTTAACAACTAAAGGTATTGATGATTTATGTTTAAAACAATTTATTGAAGCAGGAGTTATGGGAGTTAGAAGATGTAAAAAAGAAGATTTAAGAAGAATAGCAAGAGCCACTGGTGCAACAATGATTAGTACTTTAGCAAATTTAGATGGTGAAGAAGTTTTTGAATCATCATATTTAGGTCAAGCAGAACAAGTTGTTCAAGAAAGAATTGGTGATGATGAATGTATTTTAATTAAAGGTACAAAAGTTCATTCATCATCTTCTATTATTTTAAGAGGTTCAAATGAATATCAATTAGATGAAATGGAACGATCAGTTCATGATTCTTTATGTGTTGTTAAAAGAACTTTAGAATCTGGTTCAGTTGTACCAGGTGGTGGAGCTGTTGAAACTGCATTAAATATTTATTTGGAAAATTTTGCAACTTCATTAGGTTCAAGAGAACAATTAGCAATTGCAGAATTTGCAAATAGTTTATTAGTTATTCCAAAGACATTAGCTGTTAATGCGGCAAAAGATAGTAGTGATTTGGTTGCAAAATTAAGATCTTATCATTCTGCTTCTCAAACTGCTATTCCAACTGATACAAAAAGAAGAGGTTATAAAAATTGTGGATTAGATTTAGTTAATGGTAAAATTGTTGATTCAATTAAGGAAGGCACTTTAGAACCAAGTATGAGTAAGATTAAAAGTTTAAAAAGTGCTGTTGAAGCTTGTATTGCAATTTTAAGAATTGATACTATGATTAAAGTTGATCCAGAAGAACAACAACAAGATCCTCATGACCATTAAAGAAAAAATTTTGTATAGATTTGATATATTAAAGAATAAATACCACCTTATGAAAAAAAAAAATTATATTGAAATTTTATTATCTATAAATTGAATATTATTTTGTAATCTAGCTTGTTCAGCTAAAAATACAACTTTATGAGATTGTAACATTTCTTGTGGTGAACATTTAATATGATTTAATTGAGCTTGATCAATTGAAATACCATTTTTAACATCTTTTATAGCAGCAACAAATGATGTAGCTAATCCTTTATCACCACCACCATGACCTGATTCAATATCCATTGGTGGGATAATAGTTGTTGTCTTTTGAGTATTAAAATCAAAAATTTTAATAGTTCTTGAATCAGTATTAATTTCACCTTTTGAACCATAAATTGACATTTTTCTAAAACAAACTTCTTCACTTGTTGAAATCATTGTCATTGTTGCTGTACAATTATTAAATTGTAATGATACAACTTGATTATCACAAACATCATTATCACATTCATAAACACATCTACCATAAGGACCTTCTTTTAATGCTTTTAATAAATGAGGTTCATCTTCAATATCAGTTAATGTTGAAGTTTTCCAAGCATTTTTACCATTTTTTATAAAATCATCATAATAAATTTTTTTGGCACTAAATTGACAATTTGATTCATAAGGACAATCTAAACAATTAATTGAATCACCTGCTTCTAAAGGTTTATTTTTTTTTTGAAACCAATTTAATGATCCAAATGATGAAATTTTATTAATATTTTTAGATCCCAAAAACCATAATAATAAATCAATATCATGACAACATTTTGCCATTAATGAAAATGTTGATTCTTTTTCTTTTCTCCAATTACCTCTAACATAAGAATGAGCAAAATGATACCAACCAACCGGTTCTGTATGATTAAAATTAATAATTTCACCAATAATACCAGAATCAATTAATTCTTTTAATTTAATATTATGTGGAGAATATCTTAAAACATGTCCAACTGCTAATAAAACATTATTTGATTCAACTGAATTAATAATATCTTGACAATCTTCCCAACTAGTTGCTAAAGGTTTTTCACATAATAAATGTTTTTTTGCATTTGCAAATGGGATTACAACTTCTTTATGCATAGCATCTTGTACACAAATCATAACTCCATCATATTCATCACTATCTTTTAATGAATCTTTATAATCATTATATTGTTTAATTGTTGATGGAGGGTTGATATAGTTGGATTTAATATAATTTGTTAAATAATCTCTTCTATGAGTTTTTGGATCTGCAATACCAGTAATTTGAACATAGTTTAAATGTCTTAATGATTTGGTATATGATTCTCCTCGATCTCCAGCTCCAACAACTAGTAGTTTTAATGGATTATTGTCTGTAGTCATTATGGTTTTAATTTATAGAATTTGATTATAAATATAGATGAAAATAATGCTATTATTTATAGGTTTTAATAAAAGGTGGGGTGGAAAATTTTAAAGTAATATTTTGTGGGGTGGTATATTAAAAAAATTGGTATAAAAGTTACATAAATAATGCGGCTATAAAATCCGATGGAGTTTAAAAATTTTAACCAATCATATCCCACGTAATAGTAATACTACACTAATATATTTACCCCAAAAAAATAATTTTCATCAAAAATATACCACAACATGTATAATTTTTTAACTAATAATAGATATAATAATAGCGATCATTAATAATAATAATAAACAATCAGAATATGAAGTATGAATATTAACTGACGATGAAGATTCTACTCCTTCAATACTAATTTCATCATTATCTACTAAATTTTTCATATTTAATGGTAAATTTTTATTTATATCATTTAATAAAGCTTGTTGAATTAATGCATTTAAAATAGATTGACAATAAGAATCATATGGATCACATAACATTGATGGTATCATTGGAGGTAAGTTTTCAACAGAAATGGTATTAGGTTTTGGTGGTGTTAATAAAGGTAATGAAGAAGAAGTATTTAATAAATTTGGTGGAATTCTTTTAATTGGAGGTCTTGTTGAAGGATGATTAGTATTATTAACAATTTGTTTTGATGCTTGATAATTTACAAAATAAAATGATTCAATTTCATTAGAATAACTTTTTAAAGTATTTAAAGCACATTGCCAGGTATCTAATTGTTTTGAAATTTTTGACCAAATTTGCATTTTATTGAAAATATCATCAATTGATTCTTTTTTATGTAATGGTGTATTATCTTCTGTAATTACTATTGGAGGATTTGTATCGAAATTTATTGAGGATGATGATGATGATGGAGAGTTAGAGTTAGAGTTAAAATTGGAATGAGGGTCGAGATCTTTGTTAATGTATTCATGTTTGATTTTGGTATTATTTTTTGATTTTTTATTATTATTTATATCTGCAGGATTGATGATGGCAGTAACAGCGGTTATGATGATTGGTAGATAATAATAAACCCGCATTGTTGGATTATTAAAGTAGAAATTTTTTTTTGGTTATTGGTTAGCGATGAATACGAGCGTTTAGCGATTTTGGTATTTTTCAAAAAAAATGCTAGAAATTTGATAGATTATTTATGAATCAAAAAAAGGTTTTGAAATCTATCAATAAAAAAAAAAAGAGTTAATTAATTAATTATTATTGTTTGTTGTCGTGACGATTTCTAAAACTTGATTATTAATACAAATATTACCAAAAATTGATTTAATCATTATAATACATTTTTTTAACAACAAGAAACAAATTTTTTATTAAAAAAGGGTTTTTTCTTTAAATAGAAGTTTATCATTGTGGAGATCTGAGATTGATCATCCCTCCTTTAAGCTTGGTTAATGAGCCTCACTTCCACAAGGGTTTCAAAATTAGTATTGGCAAGTAGCTTAATAAACGATATAAACGACTATTAACATGGGCTTTAAAGAACTGTACACAGCCGCATATGCAACCATGAACTCATAATTTTTACAACAACTGACACTAAAGTATCCAGATAGAGATAGAAGTATACCACCGTTTAATACTTTTTTGTTTGGATTTTAGCGACTCAGAATCATTGAATTATTAAAAAAAATGTTTTTCAAAAAACAATTCAGTTGATATCATTGGTTCTAGAATAAATAGATTATTCTTTTCATAATTCTCCAAGCACTGTAAAATTTCCAAAGGTCAAAAACCTGGGGTATTTTATAAATTTTTTTGGCACTGTAGGAAGAAATTTTTTTTACACTACACATAAAAAAAATTATTCCCGGTTCCCGGGACCGGTTATTCCTAAAAATCTATAAAGCTATATAAACCATTCAATACCCGGGATATTTTTTTTTTCCCAAAGAATAATTTTTTTTATATATTTTAATCATCATCACTTTATTATCTTATCACAAAACAAATCACGCATAAAATTAAAAATATTAACTAATTAATCCAGGGAAATAAACCCTTTTATAATAATTAATATAACAACATAACCCAATTCAACTTGGAGAATAATAATAAACACATAGTATGAAAATAACAACATAATATAAACAATGAAAATTAAAACAGAAAAAGATCAAGCATCTACTTCAACAAATTCATCATCAGAAAAACAAAAACAAAATGATAATAATATAGATAAAAAAGAAGAATCATCATCATCTAATAATCCAAATGGTAGTGGTGGTAGTAAAAAAAGAAGACCACATCAAAAATCAAGAAAAGGATGTTTAACATGTAAAAAAAGAAGAGTTAAATGTGATGAAACACATCCAATTTGTAAAAATTGTGAACATTTAGGTTTAGAATGTTCATTTCAATTACAAGCTCAACAGAAAAGAGAAAAAGAATTATTACAATTACAACAAGCAAATAATATAAATAAAGGATTAAATATGATGGATATTAGATTATTTTATCATTATATAACAGAAGTTTCTTTTACAATTAGTCAATCAGGAATTTTTGGTGATGATATTTGGAATAAACAAGTTCCAATGTTAGCATTTGATTATCCATTTTTAATGCATGCAATATTAACAATTAGTGCAACACATTTATCAAGAACTCATAATGGTATACCAGAAAATGTTGTTACAGTTCATCGTGGTAATGCATTACAATTATTAAGAGAAGAAGTTTTAAAAGTTACAAAAGAAAATTTAGATGCATTAGTTGCAGCATCAGTATTATTAATTTTAGATTCTTTAGCAAATGCTTCATTACCACATGAAACTAATCCAAGTTCATTACCAGCAAGTGCTTGGTTACATCATGTTAGAGGAGTTGCCACAATTTTAGTTAGTGTTCAACCATTGCCACCAGATAGTAGATTTTATGATATGATTAGTACTGATTTAAGTGATTTAGCAAATACTCAACCAATAACTGATGGGATGCAATTAATTGGATTAAGTGGATTAGAATGTTTTGATGATGATTTAAAAAGTTTATATCCAGTACATACATCATCACCATATTTTCAAACATTAGTTTGGCTTGATAAATTATATCATCAAAGACATAAATCAGATTTTATTTTAAGAGTATTTAGTTTCCCAGCATTTTTAGATAAAAATTTAATTGATTTATTAATTCAAGGTGATGAAATGGCAAAAAAAATTATTAAAGTTTATTATAAATTAGTTCGATTATATTGTGAAGAAATGCATGATAGTGTATGGTTTTTAGAAGGAGTATCAAAAGTTTTACCAATTGATATGGATACTGAATTTGGTGGATTAGGTTTTATTACTAGTGCTTTACCTTTAGAACATGTTAAAAATTTAAATATTATGAATTCTGATGATTTTAATGCAATGTTAAATGATCCTTCAAGAGCTATTGATAGAGCTTTGTTGGCAGGATTAGATCCTTCAATTATTGAACAAATGAAAAATTCTATTACTAATAATAATAATAATAATTCTGGTACTAGTTCAACTAGTAATTCTAATACTAATGATAATAATAAGAATAATACTAACGATACAGATAAAAATACTAACAATTAACAATTAATATATTATATTTTTTTTTGAGCTTTTGAGTTTTTGAGTTTTTAAATTTATGTAAATAACGAGAGCGTCAACGCGTAAAATAAAAATCACTTTAACACGAATGGCGTTTATATGCTTGCTATTCTTCCGGGTAAACCTATCTCTTCCCAAAATAACCCTCGCGCGGTCAAATCAATTTTTTTCAACACAAACTTTTTTTTTCTTCCTCTAATTTCTTTTCGAGGAAAACACACGTTAAATAAATCTTTCTAGATCATTCCGCTTAAACAAAAAAAATAGCCTATACTTAATAATAACAGTACTAGTTTGTGATGATTTATATATCGACAAAAAATTCCTCACTCGAAAAAAATTCTTTCATCTTTAGAAATTTACTAACCAACACTACTTCACTACTAACACTCTTTCTCTTTCTCTCCAAACTAAACAATGGTCTTACATAATCCTAATAATTGGCACTGGGTTGATAAAAACGTTTTACCATGGTCAAGAACCTATTTTGAAGAAAAATTAACCCAATTATCAGCAACTGATGATAATCAAGAAACTACTGCAACTATTACAAAAATTAAATCAGTTGATGGTGATGCTGATGTATCACAAAGAAAAGGTAAAGTTATTTGTTTGTTTGATTTAAATTTAAATTTAGAATATACTGGATCATGTAAAGATGAATCAGAAGTTAATGGTAATATTACAATTCCAGAATTAGCATATGATACTGAACCAGAAGAAATTGAATTTAGAATTGGTATTAATAATGATAAAGCATCAAAAGAACCAGTTAAAAAATTAATTCGAAATAAATTGGTACCAAAATTAAGAGAAATTTTGGGTCAATTTGGTAAAGATTTGATTGAAATTCATGGTAAAGATTTACAACATCCTGATCAAAAAATTGAATCAAAAACTCAATTACCAGGTGTTGTACCATCAACTTCTTCTTCAAGTAGTAATGAAAAAATTGTTGGTACTCAAGCATATAACACAACAAGTTTAAAATTAGAACCAGTTTTTAATGCAACTGCTGATCAATTATTTGATGCATTATTAAAACCTGATATGGTTGCTGCATGGACAAGATCAAAACCAGATATTAGTCCTGAAATTGGTAAAGAATATAATTTATTTAATGGTAATATTTCTGGTAAAATTTTAAATTTAGATTCAAAAAATCATAAAATTGAAATGACTTGGAGATTAAAAGATTGGAAACCAAATCATTTTGCTAATTTAAAAATTGATTTAGTTCAAGGTGCTGGTGAAACTGAAATGAAAGTTAATTGGAGTGGTATCCCAATTGGTCAAGAAGATGTTACTCAAAATAATTTTGAAGAATATTATGTTAAAAGTATTAAAGTTACTTTTGGTTTTGGTACTGTATTGTAAAATAACAAAATAATAAATAAACTATATAAATAATATAAATAATAATTTTTTTTTCTAAAAACCTGGTGGTACACCTGATGCATGTTTTTCTCCAACTGCTTTTTTATATACACCTCCTAATGCACTATTCCATAAAATATGACCATCTTTAACTAAATTAATCATTGAAAATGCATCCATTGTTGCATATTTAATACCAGTATCTGGATCAGTAAATTTTACCAATTTACCAGTAATTGAACAAGTTCTGGCTTGAATTTCTCTTTGAACTTGTGCAGGATCATACCATGATGTTGCAGGTTGTTTCTTTTCAACAATTGGTTCAGTTGGTGCAACAACAACTTCGGTTTTACCATCTGGTCCAGATTTAATTTGTTGATATAATGATTGTTCACCAAATAATATACTTTTAACTCGAATTTTTGAATAATCTTCTTCATCATCAAAATTTAATAATGTTATAGTATTTCGTTGTCTCATCATATATGGTCCTTCAACTGGTGGTAATCCTTGTCCACTATTTAATAATGATTCTTCTAATTTTTGAATTCTTGAATATCTACCTCTACCTTTTTTCTTTTTTGTTGGTTCAAATTCTCCATGATGTTCAATTCTTGCTTCATCAAAGTTATGACCATACGTTGGTTTGTCAGGGTTGGTTGTTGGGTGTGGTGTATTTTCTCTAGTTGTTAATGTTGTTGATGGTTGAGGTGTATTTTCATTATCATGATCTTCAGGAGCCGCAGATTCGCGCGGCTCGTTACTCTTTCTATTTTCATTCTCATCTTCATTATCTTTATTTTCATCTTGTTTATCTTCATCTTTCTTTTCATTTTCTTCATCTAGATCCATTGGTTGATCTCCTGGTTCTTCTTTAATTTTTACATTCTCTTCTATTGATACATTTTCACTTTCTTTATTAGTATTATTATTATTATTATTTTCATTATCTTCATTAATTTCATTAGTATTATCTTCATTCAATTCTTTCTCCTGTTCATTCATTTCTTGTTCATTTTTCTCCTGCTCTTCTCTTTCTTTCCTTTCTTTTTCTTCCTGTTCACGTTTCTTTCTCTCTTCTTCTTCAAAATTTAATTCATTTAAAATTTCAATTTTTGATCTTGTATAAATTCTTCTTGGTGGTACTAATTTTGTTGAACTAATATATCTAATAACATTAACTAATGGTTTTCTTCTTGCTAACATTGCAGCTCGTTGTCTTGCCCTTTTAGCTTCTTCCATTTCAAAATATCGATTTAAACTTGCAGTATTTTTTTTTTCAGTAATTTTTGCTTCTTCTAATCTTTCTTCTTGTGTCATTTTTTTAACAATTTTTTTCTTTCTTTTATTTTGTGGTATACTTGCTCTTCTTGCTTCTGATTCTTGTAATCTTTCAATAACTGCTTGAGTATTTTTAATTGCATTTGCACGTTTAGAAACACGTCGATCTTCATTCATTAAATCTGCTGCTGTTGTTGTATGCCTAACTCTTGATTTATTACTACCATCTTCAACTTTTTTCTTTTTAATTGGTGCATTTAATTGTCGAATTTCAAACATTTTTTTTTGTCGTTCTTGTTGTTTCTTTCGTTTTTCTGCCTTCATTTGTTTTTGTAATTCTCTTTCACCTGCATCTTCATCTTCATCATCTTTATCACTTTCACTATCACTACTACTAAAATTTTCATCATCTTCATTATCATCTTTATCAATTTCTGAAACTTTTCTTTTTTTCACTCGTTTAACTGGTTTTTGTTCTTCTTCTTCCTCATTCTCTCCTTCCTCCCCTTCTTCCTCTTCCTCATCATCCTCTTCTAATTGAATTTCTAATTCTTGACCTTCTTCAAAATCATCATCATCTTCAAATTCTGCAAAAATATTATCTTCATCTTCAATTGGTTCTGCTGCATTAAGCATTGCTCTTAATTTACTACCAGCATTTGATCGCCTTGCTCTTGTGGCAATAATATTAGGTTCTTCATATTCATTATATCCAACTTCTGCATCTAAATCTGATCCTGATCCTGATCCTGACCCTTCATTATCAGAACTCATTTTTTGTTATTATATTTTGTGAAAAAAAAAAAGTCGTTGTCGAAAAGTTGAAAATAGTTAAATTGTCTTGCGCGACAAAAACCTTCTAGACTCTATAGTGACAAAAAATGGTGATAAAATTTTTTTTTTTTGCTTTTATAAAAAAAATATCATAAACGCGCGAACTAATCATCTTCATCTTCATCTTCATCTTCATCTCTCCACAAAACAAAAAAATAACTAGTACCAATGAAACGATTCATCTTACCACAATTAACACAATTAACCACCAAAAGTTCACTAATAACTAAACGATACCATTCAACAGCATCAGCCGATGAATTGAAACATTTTGCTCAATTAGCCGAATCATGGTGGGATGTTCAAGGACCACAAAGAATTTTACATAAAATGAATTTATTAAGAATTGATTATATTAGAGAAATTTTAACAAATTATTATAAAAAACAACCAGGTTATTCAATTGATTTATTACCAGAAAATATTAAACAAGATTATAAAAGTTTATTACCAAATAATTTAAAAGTTTTAGATGTTGGATGTGGTGGTGGAATTTTAGCAGAAAGTTTAGCAAGATTAAAAGAAATTGATACAGTTAAAGGAATTGATTTATCACCAGATGTTTTAAAAGTTGCAAAAGAACATCAAAAATTAGATCCAATTTTAAATGAAGAAAAATTATCATATGAATTAATGGAATTATCAAATATTAATGAAAAATATAATTTAATTACAATGTTTGAAATGTTAGAACATGTTGATGATCCAAGTTCAATGATGAGAAATGCATTAGATAGATTAGAATCTGGTGGATGGATTTTTTTATCAACTATTAATCGTACACCAATTTCATGGTTTACTACAATTTTTATGGGTGAAGATGTTTTAAAAATTGTACCAAAAGGTACTCATACTTATTCAAAATATATTAATGAATCTGAATTAAGAGATTGGTTAGTTAAACAATCAGATGTTGATTTTGTTAATAGTAAAGGTTGTATGTATGTTCCAACTCAAGGATGGATTTTTACTGATAATTGTTCAATTGGCAATTATTTTATGGCAGTTAAGAAAAAATAGAGAAAAATATTATTGTTCAGCTACTGCTTGTTGTTTATTATCTTCTTTAATAACTGGTTCATCAACAAAAGTTGGCATTTGATCATCCAAATAAACTGGATTACTTTCACCTTCACCTTGTAAAGCTTCAAATTCCATTTCATCACCTAATGCTTCTAATTCAGCATCTAATTCTTCTTCATCAATATCATCAGGTACAGCATAATTTCTTGACATTGTATCTTGTAATTCTTGTGACATATCTAATAAATCAGCCATTTCATCTTGTAATTGTTCAATTTTATTAATATTAATTTTACCATATTGTTTTTTAATTTCTTTATTTGCTGTTTTCATTGCATCAACTGTTGCCATTGTATTTCTTAAATTATCTGTTGTCATAACTGCTTGTTCCATATTCCATGATTGTGTTTCTAATTGATCTTTTTCATTTTCAATCATTTTACGTTGTCTTAATAATTTTAATGCTTTTTGTTTAATTGCATTTTTACCTGGTCCATCTCTCATTCTTGACATTTTTTGTTGATATGTTCCTAATTCGGCATTAATTTTAGCAAGTTTAACATCCATAGATGAAACTCTGTTATCTATATTTGCTTGTGCATCTGATAATGATGGTTTGGGTGTTGTGGTTTTGGTACCAAATAGTCTATTCATTTTCAAGTAAAATTGTGATGGGTTATCAAGATGGAGATGTATTTTTTGGTTGTGAATGTTTAAAATGTTTGGGAGTTACTACAATGATGATGTTGTGGCGCGCAAAATAAAAATAAAAAAAAAATACGAAAAGAGCTAATGGAAAAAAAAAATTAATTAACTATAAATACTCCAATTCAATATTCCAAGTACTTGATAATTCTTTAAAAGTTCTTGAAGTAGACCAACCAGTTTCTTTTGAAACTGATTTAAAAAATTCAATCAAAATATTTCTTTCTTGATCATTTTGTATAAATTTAGCAGCATATTCTAACATATGACAACTATTTAATCTTAATCCCAAATCAGTTGCTGATAAACAAATTCCAATAAACATTCTTGCATTATATAATTCATCACCTTCTTTTAAAATTAATAATGCAAAATAATAATATTGTGATGCTAAAGTATGCCATGGATGTAAAAAAAAAATTGTTGGAAATCCTCCATCTAATGATTGATTATTAAAATGAATTTTTTCAAAACTTGATGGTAATTGTGAATACCAATCATAAACTTGTTTAACAATTGGATCTCTAATTGATGAAGATTTCCTTGTACCAAATGCATAATTACAAGCTCTTGTTAATATAAATGTTATTCTATTTGACCAAATTGTATCATTACCTAAATCAAAAAATTGTAAATTATGATTATTATTATAAACACATGGACTTTTATTTGTTACTGCAACATAAATATCTTGTCTTAAATAAGTCCAAAAACTTGCTTCTCTAACTCCTGTCCCACTTAATTGCCATATTCTATCATCAGCTACTAAACTATGTGAACCTTTTAAATGATGTTTTGGATCTTCACTTGGATTATCTTCAAATTTAAATTGTTCTGCTGCTCTTAATATAACTGTACTTGTTAATAATGGTGGTTCAGTTAAACATTGTCTATTATTTAATGCAGGAATTAATAATTTATAACATTCACTTAAAAAATTTGATTCATAAGTTTCCATTTCTTTTGTAAAAGTTTCTGGTGATTGTCTTTTCCAAACTGCTGCACTATATGCAATACAAGCATAATATAATATTGGACATGTTAATGTCATTTCAACAACATTTGTACTAAAATGTTTATCATTATTTCCATAATCTATTAATATTGCTGCTTTAACTTTATAATATTCAAATAATTTTATACATATTGGATCTTCAATCATAAATTTTGATGTATATAACCATGGTACGATTTTTTCCTTATTTTTTTGTAATGATTTTAATTGTTGAGCTGATTCAACTTCTTTTTTAAATGTACTAATTCTAATTCTTAATGCACTATCATATACACATTCTCTTGTTCTTTTTGCACAATTTGAACAGGCCGGTTTGGCATTATCACATTTCATATGTCGAAGTCTACAAAATGAACATCCTGCTTTTCTTTTTGGGGGCATGGTGTGTAGTTGTTTTGGAGTGTTTTGATGGTATGGTATTTATGTTGTATTATGAGAAAAAAATGTACTAAAAAAAAAAATTGTTAATTCTTTAATCATTTGAATGATGCACGCGAATTTTTTTTTTTTTTTGTGTATCATGATGCAGTTGGTTTTTTTTAAGCACTGATAAGCCGATTTCGGTATGAAGCGAGAAAAATCCAGTTACAATACGTACGTACCACTTTTATTGATCATGACCGTTTTTTTTACTTTTAATAATAATATTACTCGGTTTCTATGGTAACTGAGAAAATATTACGAGTAATTAAAAGCCGAGATTTACAAATGGTCTATACCAATTTGCAACAAATAGATGCATTTATGGGGGTTCAAGGAATTTGATTAAAATTTAATTACTAAAGACATACTACTTAAAGTATATCATTACTTAGCAAAAATTAGGGAGTCTAAGTCTAAACAATGGTATACGTACAGATGTGGAATTGTGTTATTTTATTTATATTATAATATAAGAGTTCAAATTTTGTCAAAGATATATATATTCCAGTATATATACATGCATGTATATATTTTATCGAACTGGCCAGCTGCATCATGGCATGGCAAACTGGCCAACTCTATAGTTATCACGTTCTCGAAAGCATTTCATATATATTATATATAAAGATATATATACCAGCTGCATGCAGTTAAATTAAAAGTAAGCCTAAAAGATTTGAGGAGGTATTACTAAAGAAATAGCTACTCAAAAAGGTCAAATCCATCTAGAAAAAATTTAGAAACCAAAGGATATATGCATGGAGACCTTTACAGAAATGACGATAAACACAGTAATGTATACCTAGCTTTGGAAATTAGGGTACATATCTATTAGGGTTAAAGATGAGCTTGATAAATGTTTAAATTTTAAAAATTCTTTGTAATCTATGAAAGCGATTACCTACAATTGATTAATCTTATAATACAAAAAATATATATATTATAGCGCTAGAACTGATATCACTTTCTATGGAGTTATACGCTACTAAAACTATAGGATATCTAGAGCTATACTTATAACAATATATATTAGTTTGTATATGGTTTCATTAAGATTTCTTATTTCTTTTGGAAGCTATAGTTAATTGAAGTTCAATAGCATTTCTCAGTCGATAAACAGTACGGCTTTACTTTTTTTTTTTTCATGTCCAAATGTTTTACCTGATAGTCAACGTTTATCTGTCAGATTTCCACAATACCGACGGAAAAACGTTCATTTCAAGACAAAAATAGGGTACATGCGGCGCTATTCTATGCTTTTTTTAAAATTTTATAATTAACTTACAGTCAACTGATATTGACCATCAATGTTCAAAAGGCCTGTGTGCACTAGCAATTAAGGTACTAGTATCAGATCCTCCTCTCGTGGTATTAAGTACGATATTCCTGGGTCTTACCTAGGGAATTAACTAGTACAGGTGCAGTCCTAGATTGAGTCGATCGTTCTGTTGGCTTAAACTGGCTTGTACGCCTGGACGCCTTATTAGATTTCAAGTCACACTTGTCTCACAACGATTTTATAGTATGTTTTTGGTAATTATTCATGATGATATAATTACTAATGTTACTCTGTGGCAATATTTAGATGAATATAAATATAGCCCACATTTTCCATAGTTTTTATGTAAATTAGAGGAGAATCAAC